>JARYZH020000991.1:0-47272 GCA_030021035.2 Notholithocarpus densiflorus | reverse complement strand
CTTACACCCCTTATGCATCATCTTTTACCCTTGTTCATATCTTCTTTCCTTTCCCTCCTTCCTATTGATTCATTTGTCTATTTGTGACAAAAAGGGGGAGAGTATGCCGGAAAGTATACCGGTGTGTTTCGTCATTTCTATATGACTTATGTGCACATTCGTAGGGGGAGAAATGATGGAAATATGCATGTACGCAGTGGAAAATTAACGGATCTACTTCATTCGAAATTGATAACATGCACTATGTAAATTTCAGAATTCAAAAACAAGAGAGTGTACCTTGGTGTGGTGAATTTCAAAAATAAAGATTGTAAGCACTTGGAATACTTTTAATCTTCACTTCAATTCCACTAATGCCCAAGATGTGTGGTCTCTCAATCAGTTATGTGAATTTGTTCAAGAGAGAATTCAAGAGTGTCCAACACTCACATACAAAAACATTTAATGTAACTTGTTGTAGTCTTTTTAAAAAATCTGTATGTTTCTCTCCTTATAATTGATTATCTAATTGGGCTAGCCTTTTGGGCCTTTCCAAGTGGGCTCTAGTATGTGGCTTAGAGTGGGACCAAAAGGGACCAATAAGACACTAGCTCCAATGGGCCTTGGGCTTTTCTGTCAACTCTTGACAAGTCCAAAGTTACCATTAACTATATTTAATATCACTATATAAATATAGTTGCACTCTAGGTCTTATCTATAAATTATATCCCAAGACTTTATTGTATATGCAACTCCTTCATAAAATATTCGTAGTAATACAAAGTCATTAATGTAGACTGCCACTTTGTAGATTACTATATCTTAATCCTTGAGTACCCGGTTTAATCCTTTTATATTATTCACCATATATTTATGAAATCCAATTTCAAAAATATATACTTTAGTCTTACTAAAGTGGTTAGGCCTAACTCTCTGAATAATAAATCTCACAGCGATCCAGTTCAATATGTCTTAACTCTTATAACATATCAACACATCTGTAGACGACTAAATTTCTAGTTCGAAATAAATCAAACAAGTAAAATAGTTTCACAAATGCGAATTTGTATTGATGATTGTGTGGTACAATTCTCTGAAATTACAAAAGAGTGATCCTCTGATTCGATCTCCTTGAAAGACTTGTTGGTTGGAATTGTAATAATGTGATTTTGACTCGAACACAAAATATCCTTCAATTTGGTTGAGGGATGGATCGAAGATTGCTAAAACGGAATTACAATGAATCTCTGGCTGTGAGCTTGTTAGAAATCCTTTGTTCTTCACGTTCTTCGTGTTCTTCGTATGTTCTTCGTCTTCGAAGGTTTATGGTGGAAGTTCTTCAGAGTTTTAGAAGCTTGAATCCGTAGAGCTTCACTGATTTGTGATTTGTTGATGTTTTCGGACGCTTTTGGCTTGATTCCCGCAAACTTTTGGATCTAGGCAGATAATTTTGATGATTCTGCTTCGAGTGTTCTTTGGTTTTGAGGTAGAAGTTCTTGAAGTTCTTGAAGGCTTTAAGGCTTGATTCCTGCAGAGCTTCTATACTTCTGATGCTTCTGAATCTTCTCCGATGCTGCTTATGCTTCAGATGGCTTAGTGTGTGTCTCCTGAAATGTCTTAGGAAGGCTTCTATTTATAGGAGTTTGGGGGTGGGTGAGCGACACGTGGCGGAGTCTGATTGGTGACACATGTCACAGCCTGATTGGTTTGCCTATGTCATCGCTTACACGCGCTGGACTGCTTGTGTCATCGCTTACAGGCGCTGGACTGCTTGTGTCATCGCTTACACGTGCGAGACTGCTTGTATCATCGCTTACATGCGCTGATGCGTGATTGCTTTTTGCATGACACTTGGCAAATTTTCATTGGCTTCTGAGTAGTGATAGTAAAACCTAGCAGCAATATGTGGCACTTTGTAATTGGCTGTATTTTGTGGACTTGGTAGTGTGACGTGTCAGCTTGTGATAGGTCGGGAATTTTCCCTCTCTACAAATGCCCCCTCGAGACTCGTTCACGCACACAGTTTTGGAGTGTGGTGTGGGGATGAGTTTCGAAAATGGATTTTTACATTTGACTCTTCAAGTGAAGTAGTTGAAGGTGGTGGAGCTTTCAACAGGATGAGATAATTTTCAAGGAGTAGACCCACCCATATGAAAGGTTTTGATGAGACCGAAAAAGGGGTCTGCGAGTATTTGAATGTACTTGCATGACTGAGCCTTCTTAGTAAAGATTAAGTTGAATTAATTTCAGAAGAGTGTTTTGGATCGTTGGCAGCGATCACAGGGTGTAGAAGATAGGGAAGATGAGAGGATGGTGGCCGGGTACAGCATGCAGAGTCATGGGGTTGGCCTTACATTTTTAAGAAGTCCAGGCGAAGTAATTTCCGAAGAATATACCTTGGATTACGGCGAGGACATGTGCGAAAGTGGTTGAATGAGCATGTGTCATTGTTTCACTCAGGTTAAGTTGAGGTAATTTCAGAAGAGTATTCTGGGGATGCTGATGTTGGTGGTGAAGATGGCGGGGATGAAGCAAAGCGAATGGGTGAAACATACACCACCATGGTGCTGGCCCTGTATGTTGGGGATCCTCTGGTGTAGATGTTTCTGGGAAGAACACCTTGGGATCCGGGACTGACTGCATGCTGAATGAGGTCCGGCAGCAAGTTGTAGAATGTGCCTGCGTGCTGGGACCATGCCGACAGACGTTAAGTTGAAGTAATTTCAGAAGAGTACTTTTTGAAATACTTCAAGCAGATTTTAAGTTGGAGTAATTCCAGAAAAGTGTGTTCTAAGGTATCAGCAACGATGACCTTTGGGTCGAACACTAGTGGGAACATGGAATGAAGCTTTGGAGACCATTTACCGACACCGAAGGCTGATTTCTGATGAGCTGGTCCTTTGGAGGTTATGGTAAGTGTTGGATGAAAGACAATTTGTAGGATACCCCAACACTTTTTACCATCTTCACCTACTGCCACTTGTTGGAAAAGCACAGAAAAATGAAAGATGGAGCTAACTTGTGATTCTGGTCTTAGAAACCAGCCAAGTTGCTGTTTGTTTTGAACTGCTGCTTCTGTTGGAAGACCAAGCAATTGAAGAGAGACTACAGGAGCCCTGAGGTTAGGAACAGGTGTCTCTGCTGGACTTGGATTTCCTGGCCAACCAAATCCACGGAAGCATGGAAGGACGATACAGACCTTGTTATGAGTAATTTTATGGACAAAGGTGGTTGTTAAGTGGAGAAACAAAATTTTTTTGGATCTCAAACTACAATGATGCTGTGAGGAGGGTTTCTATTGAACCATGAGAGGGTTGATTTCAAACTGATTATGAAGCAATACTGGTTGCTAAGTGTTGAAAATGATGAGGCCATCGTGAGAAATGGCTGTGAGAAAGAGGACTTGAAAATTTGAAAGAAGCAAATTTTCATTTCATGATTCAGTGTGTTTTTCTTGATGAGTTCTTGATGAATCCGGCCCTTCTATTTATAGTGGAGAGACGAAGAATGGTAGACGGGTAGTTGAGAATGACGGATGAGATTTTTGGTGAGAATGGTAGATTCTTGACTGGTAGATGGAAGACTGGTAGGCACCGAACGGTAGGTGGGAATGTTTGGCACCGAAAGAGGAATGGTAGGCTGAAGACCGGTAGGCACCGAACAGGAATGGTAGGTTGAATTGGTGACCCGATGTAATTTCAAATTCAAGATACACTTGTAAAAGTTCATTTGTACTTTAAAAGGGAAGTCTTGATGAAGTCTAGAGAATAACCCTGAAGGAATCCAGACCAAGTGGATGAAACTCAAATTTTGATCTTGGGAGCTTAAGTTTTGGACACTGCTATTACTTCAGAGAAGTGTGTCACATAGGTGGTTTCCAAGTCGCGAAAACCTGAGCAAGACAAGTCTGGCTTGAAAATCTTGACTTTAGGTCGACTTCAGCACAAAAGTTAACTACATTGGAATTGAGTCATTTGTGCAATTTCCGAGTCTCAAATGACGGAACGGACTCCAAAATTGGAATGTACGCGAAAAATTGAGCAAGATAGGTCCTTCTTAAAAATTTTGACTTCTGGTCAACATTTATGCAAAAGTCAACCTTCTGGAAATTGGACGTTCGCACAATTTCCGAGCTTCGAATGAAGAAACGGATCCCAAAATCGGGTTGTACTCGAAAAATTGAGTGGGACAAGTCCATTTTGAAAATTTTGACTTTTTGGTCAAGGTCAAAGGTCCAACTTGGTCAAAGCATTTTCTCTTTCCTCTTATTTTTTTTTTTTTTTCTTTTTTTTTTACAGACGGTTCGGATCCGGGTCAGATTAGGTGGGTCCGGGTCAAACCGGGTCGGTTGGACAAACGGGTCAAACCGGTTAGTGGATGATGACGTCATCCATGACGTCATGGCGCGTGTCAGCGCGTGGGACCCAGCCGGCGCGTGATCCAGGATGGCTGCGCGTGGAGGCGCGTGGTCGTTGAGGCTGTGAACGGCGGCTTTTCTGGTGGTGCGTGGCGGCGCGTGTTAGGGTTTCTTGACCTGAAATTTTCAGGTTTTGTAGATCTTAGGCCGTACAAGACCCTTGTCGTGTCAGTTTTGTAAAATCATGAACAGATCTACACAGGTTTGAGGGACTAAGCCGTCAGTCATCGCGAGTCTGTGGCGGCGCGTGATGGCTCTGTTGTTGATGAGCTTTCTGGGTTTTGCACATCGAGGGCCGCTGGATCTAGTGGTAATACCATTTTCTTGAAATGAAGTCTGGATTTGTACGAATATGAAGGAGTAGGCTGCGATCCTCTGAAGCTTTTGGCGACGTGTGGCAGCACGTGGTCCGGCATCTGGACTTGAATTTTTCAGGCTAGGTGGATCGAAGGTCGTAGAAGATTTCTGTAAGTTGAATTTTGTGAACTCCTGTCAGAAATTTTAGAAATTCAGAATGGGAGACTGCAAGTATTGTTGGACTTGTTGCAACCTTGGTCTACTTTGGCGGTGGCCATTTTGACAACGTTTGACAACCCAGGTAGGGAGTGATTCCTGGGTAAACACTGAGTGTCTCAGCTGTTCTCAAGAGGTTGGTGACACAGTAGAGCAAGACATTTTCCTTTGCTGGCCTAGAACTTCATCCAAAGTCTTGTGCTATAATTTCTCTTAAAGGACATGTTACTCTCTGCAAGCCTATAGGATTTTTTTTTTTTTTGAGGTCTAGTGTGGCAATTTCTTTCTGATCATTTATAAACATCTACCATCTCCTTTTTTTTTTCAAGGTTCGGTGCAGTATTCTTTGAAAATATGGTGCTTCTCCTATTCACACACCTCTTTTCCTTTTGTCCATTAGCTTCCAAGGATCCCTATATAAACCCATCCGAAGCATTCACTAAGTTTGCACAAAGCATTGTCTTCAGTGGAGTGGGTAGCTTAATTCCTTTTAGTGTAGAGAAAATTTGCCTTTCTACTCTTTTTTTTTTTTTTTTTTTTGACAGACCATCATGACGCTCTTTTTCAAGGATTTGAAGATTGGTCAAGAACCAGCCTTATTCATGTATAAGAAGAAAGATGACAAAGATGCAAAGGCTACGACTTTGATTGTTCGTCCGCCCATAACTGGAAAATTTTCAGAGAGACAGGGTCGTAACTCTCATCCTCTCCATCTGCCGAAATGGTCACAGGTCGTTCCTTCTGATGGTGATTCTAACTTGGGGACAACTGTCCTTCTTACTGCATATCCTAAAAATGTTGCTGGCACAAAGCCGTACAACACTCTAGGGCGAAAGATAATTGCACAACATGCCAATTGGGATTCGTCTAGCTCCTGCATATCCTACTTCCCCCTTTATTGGGATTGGTTAGAAGATGTTCTTGGTCGGTGTAAACGACTCCTTGATGTGACCCACCTCTACAGTGCTGTCTTTGCCTCCTTGTTCACGTATGATTATGATGAGAATCTCATGAAAGCATTTTGTGAGTGTTGGAGTCCGTCAACCAATACCCTCCATACTTTAGTTGGGGAAATTTCCATCACACCATGGGATCTTTCCATTCTTGGCGGACTTCCTTGCACAGGTGCATTTTATGATGAAGTAGTGCCCAAGGCGCAGGAGCTAAATGGAACCAACGACCAAGGACGACCTTACCTACCACGGAGCTGTCGCTTCCTTTTCATGGCGTATCATCACCTTCAAAACCGGCTGAAGAGACAAGGGAAAGTGAGTGTTCGTGACTGGATTACTTTTTGGTACAGAGGGAATGACAATTACCCGGCTCCTAGAAAATCAGCGAGACGGACAACCATCCCCAAGTGTAGTCAGAATCCTTTGGGCAAGATAAAAAAGCATGGACCATGGTCTGATAAAGAACACGGGGTCTTCGCGGATCTTCAAGTTGAGGATGACTTAAAGGAAGAGACTTACTTATCAGCACTTTTTTCCTGTTGGCTGTGCATATTTGTCTTTCCTATCAAGGATCAGAATAACGTCCGTCCAGGTACTTTCAAGATTGCCAGTTCCATGGCCAATGGTCGTTCATTTGGCCTTGCTACCCCAGTATTGGCCAGCATTTATCGTGGACTTAACACCATTTCTTCCTCTCCTACTCCGAGCAAGTCTGGGGCTAGTTTTGCCATTCATTATGTTTATGCCTGGGTAGGTCATCTTTTCAGGAGCAATCGCATCACCCATGACGATCTATCTGATCCTTTGATGACTAAATACTCCGGTGTAGGCTACGCCTCTCCGTTCAGCGAGTTCTCCGCACGAAAGCACATACGGACCGCCACAGACTTCTTTTGGCACGGGACTACTTTCAAGAAAAGCTATGACCAGACATTCATTGACAACGATCATTTATCCATTCCAAAGTTTAACTACTTTATGAGCCTTCGCTCAGGCTATTTGTCACTCCGATGTGAAGATCAACATATTGTAGAAGCATATAGTCCTCACAGATTCAGTCGACGGTTTGGATTTCATCAAGACATTCCAAGTGACTTGAAGGAAGAAATTCATACAGGCTCTTTAAAGGATCTATACCAATTCTACCAATCTTTCACTTGCTGCAACACAAATTCCCAAGTACTCATTTTGGCTTTTGCAACAGACTTTGAAAGCCGGGTCAGACATAGCTACAAGCAATGGTGGGAAAGAGTTTGTAGAGATGATTTTACCAGAGGAACAGACCTTCTAGCCGACTTTGCCTCCTATGTTAAATTACTAACATCCAACAAATCTCAGAAGGGAAAGAGGGAACTACAAGACTCATACATTCCACAGCCCTTGTCAGAGTTTGCGCAATCTCTTTTTGAAGATAATCGTTACTCAAAAGACTCATCTCTAAATGTTGGAGTTGCTCGAAGTCAAGGCATCAAAGGTTCGCCTGTCGTACCAGCTAGGGATGCCATTAAGATTTTCGAAGAGGAGGTGCGTAACGACTTTGACCACAACTGGAAACCTTTGAAGAGTCCAATGAAGGGTGTTGATGTGGAGACTTCTACTGATCACGCGCATCTTCCTACAAACAGCAAGTCTTCTATTTCGAAGCCATCTGCGAAGAGTTTGGATTTCAAGAGGCGTAAGTTTGTTGATGTTGGTATGTCATCCAAATTTTCGATGGAGACAAAAAGGGCACCTCTCTCATCCTTGCAACTGACTAACCCCCCGGAAGTCTCGATGTTTCAAGCCAAGGCGCATATTTCTTCCGTGCGTAGGAAAGGGGCTTCTATGCTAGGAGATGTTCTTCTAAACAAGCTTTCGAATCTTTCTATAGACAACATCCTCCCACAAGTTGAAGTACATGAAATTTATAGTGAGGTTGAAAGTCTTGGGGTGGACCCTCAATACTTGCGCGAAAATGTTGACAAATATTGTGAGGGTGTCGCAGACTATTTAAAAATGAAAGAATCTCTGGATAAACAACCAAGTCCTGCTATCTTAATTCAACGAGAGGCTGAAGTTGAATTCCTCCTTTCTGAAGCATTGCATGAGAAAGCATCTTTGGAGGCCAAGCTTGATACTATTAGATTGAGGATGGCTGACCTGCAAACCGAGCTTGTTCAATTAGAGCAATCATTGTCTCAAGTTGAAGCTCATCAAGTTGAACAAGACGCTGTTGTTCAAGCCTTAGAAGAACAGCTTGAAGAAGTCAAATCCGCTCCCGTTCTTGAAGACCAGGATATGAAGGCTTTAGAGAAGATGCATACCCTTTTGGAAGATAATCGTTCTAGCTTGAAAGACTTGAAATGGATGTCGTAATCTTTTTGTTTTAATTCCCTTTATATGTATCATCATGCTTTTCTCTGTACTGTTTTCCTTTTGTCAATCAATAAAGAAGACTTTTTTTTTTTACTCTCTTTTTTTTTTTTTTACTCTCTTTTTTTTTTTAGTCGCAATTTGATCATTTTTTTTTTAGTGCGTGACTGAACTTAGCAAAAGATACTAAGTTGCCTACGTACCATGAGAGGGATCAAGTCATCACGTAGTTCAAAAGAATTTTTTTTTTTTTTTTTTTTTTTAATTTTTTTTTTATGCATTTTTGCAAAAAGGAGGGCTCAGTGTGTAATAATGGGTATCACCACTAATCGAACCCGAGACCTCGGCCTCAAGGGCGAAATGGGCATCCAACCACTACACCACACTAGCAATTGGTGACATAGAGTGG
Source organism: Notholithocarpus densiflorus (assembly GCA_030021035.2). Lineage (NCBI taxonomy): Eukaryota > Viridiplantae > Streptophyta > Magnoliopsida > Fagales > Fagaceae > Notholithocarpus > Notholithocarpus densiflorus. The sequence continues at coordinate 38,649 of JARYZH020000991.1, read as the reverse complement.
GATTAATTTCTCTTTATTGATATGCTTTCAAGGGTAATGGAAAGACATCATGTACTCTTGCAGCGCTACAGTGGGTAGTTTAAGCTCTTACCAAGGAGAAATCCTCGATTTTCAAGCATAGAAGCACTTAAGGAACTTCCCATTGATGGGGCCGATCCTTACACCATCATTATCAATCAACTTGTAAGCTCCATTGGTGTAGACTTCTTGTACAACATAAGGTCCATCCCATTTTGAAGTGAACTTATTGCCTGTACGATTAGTTGTGATGATAGGTCTTCGAACGGCGAGAACTAAGTTACCAACTTGGAATGATCGTGGTTTAACTCTTTTATTGAATGCGCTTGAAAGACGAGCTTGATAGCACTCAAGGCGTTGTTGGGCCTCGAGCCTTTTCTCATCCAGTGCCTCTAATTCTTGCAATCTGAGTTTGGCATTTTCTTCTTCAGTCAATCCTTCTTGAATGGCAATCCGCAATGATGGGATTTCGCATTCTAAAGGAAGGACGGCTTCTACTCCATAGACAAGAGAATACGGGGTTGCTTGAGTAGGCGTTCGAAATGTTGTTCGATATGCCCATAATGCTTCTCCGATTCTTTCATGACAGTCTTGCTTTGTCTTTGATACCACCTTTTTCAACAAACTACCAAGTGTTTTGTTAAATGCTTCAGCTAGTCCATTTGTCGGGGCATTGTACATGGAGGAGTTGTATTGTTTAAATTCAAACTTCTCGCATAGCTCTGTCATCAGCCTATTGTAGAATGGTTTGCCATTATCAGTTATGATATACCGAGGGACACCATACCGATAGATCAAGTGAGTTCGAATGAAATTGACCACCATTTCTTTCTTCACTTCCCTAAGAGGCACAGCTTCCGCCCACTTTGAGAAGTAATCAGTTGCGGCCAAGATGTACAGATGGCCACCAGATGACTTTGGTAATGGCCCTATTGCATCAAGCCCCCATGCATCAAAAGGCCAAGAAGCTACAGTTGGGTGTAAAGGTTTTGGCGGTTGGTGGATGAAGTTCGCATGATATTGACAAGCTTCGCATTTCTTAGCGCACTCCATGGAATCTTGTACCATTGTAGGCCAATAGTAACCCATTCGTTTGATCCTGTAGTGTAACTTAGGACCCAACTAATGTGCGCCGCATATTCCGGAATGAGCCTCCTCTAAGGCTTGTTTAGCCTCCTCCTCTCCTAAGCAACGGAGAAACAATCCATCAAATGAACGGCGGAAGAGAGTGTCCTTATAGTAAATGAATCGAGCAGCCCTCCGCCGAACTTCGGTCTTGTGGCATTTATCATCCGGGAGTCTTCCATGTTGAAGGTATTCAATGATCACTTGTCGCCAATCTTCTTTTTCAACAAGGCATATAGAAATGATGTTGGCCTGCTCTTCTTCTTCTTCCTCAACCACGAGAGGTACCACCCACCTTTGGGAAATAGCAACTTTGGTTGTCTCTTCTTGGGATAATGCTAAAGCGGTAGCTAAATTAGCTAAAGCATCAGCTTGTCTATTCTCCTTCCTAGGTATATGCTCCAATGTGATGGCTTCAAAATTTGCTAGCAACTTTTTCGCATATTTGCAATATGGGATAAGGTCTTCTTTCTTAACGTCGTACTGCTCCAAGACTTGGTTGATAATTAATTTGGAATCCCCAAAGATCTCAAGTTGTGATATGCCCATTTCAATGGCCATTTGTAGACCAATAATCAATGCTTGATATTCAGCTACGTTGTTAGAGCAGAGTTCACTTAACGAGAATGAGTACAGAAGTATTTGCCGTTGTGGGGAAACAAATACTACTCCTGCCCCCGCTCCTTCTCGACGTGCAGCCCCATCGAAAAACATCATCCATGGTGGCATTGCTTCAATGTAAAACACGTCTTCATCCGAGAAATCATCAGAGAACTCCCTATCAGATGGAACTGGGTGATCAGCTAAGAAATCTGCCAATGCTTGTCCTTTGACAGCTTTTTGTGGAACGTATGCAATGTCATATTGTTGTAGCAAGACTGCCCATCGAGCTATTCGACCCGAAACCACTGGCCTGGAGAGAACATATTTAATTGGGTCCGCCTTTGCTATCAAACGGATCGTATATGCTTGCATGTAGTGCTCCAGTTTGTCTATGGCAAAGAAAAGAGCGAGACACATCTTTTTAATAGGAGAATAATTTAATTCAGCCCCATTGATAGTTCGACTCAGATAATAAAGAGCTCTTTCTTTCCCCTCCTCATTTTCTTGCGCCATAAGAGCTCCTAGGGACTTTTCTTGCGCCGCTATGTACAGCACCAGAGGCTTCCCTGTGATAGGGGCACCTAAGACTGGAGGATTAAGCAAATATCTTTTAATGCGAGCAAAAGCATTGCTACAAGCCTCATCCCATTCAATGTGCACATCCTTCTTCATCAATCTATTGAAAGGTTGATATCGACCAGCCAAGTTCGAGATAAATCGTCGTATATAGGCTAGCTTTCCCTGCAAGCCTCTAAGCTCTCGCAGATTCTTGGGCTCTGGCATTTTCTGGATAGCTTCAATTTTGGACTGGTCAATTTCAATACTGTGGTGCCTCACAATGAAACCAAGAAATTTACCAGATGTTACGCCAAAAGCGCATTTGCGGGGGTTCATTTTAAGCTGATATTTTCTTAGGCGGTTGAACACGGATTGTAGTTCTGCCAGATGGTCTTCCCTTTTTTTTGTTTTAACCACCAGATCATCGACATAACACTCCACGTATTTATGAAGTACATTATCAAAGATCTTTTGCATGGCCCGTTGATAAGTAGCACCAGCGTTCTTTAGCCCGAAAGGCATTACTTTGTAACAGTAAATACCCTTAGGAGTACGAAAAGCTGTAAGCTCTTCATCCTTTGGATTCATTCGAATTTGGTTGTAACCTGAAGAACCATCCATGAAAGATAAAGCTTCATGACCAGTAGAAGCGTCAACCATGACCTCAGTGATGGTTAATGGAAAATCGTCTTTGGGACACGCATTGTTCAAATCACGGAAGTCAACGCACACCCGGATTTGTCCATTCTTCTTTTTGACAGGGACAATGTTAGCGATCCATTCCGGGTACTGTACTTCACGAATGAAGCCCGCTTCAATGAGCTTATTGACCTCGGTTTCTATTTGAGGGATAAGCTCTGGCCGAAAGCGTTTTTGGGCTTGTTTGACTGGGCGCACGCCCTTCTTTACTGCCAAATGGTGTAGAGCAATACCTGGATTGAGCCCTGGCATTTCCTTGTAAGTCCAAGCAAACACATCTTTATATTCTACTAGGAGCTTGAGGTATCCTTCTTCTTCTTTAGGGGTGAGAAGCGCACTGATGAAAGTTGGCCGGGGTTCCTCAGCAGTTCCTAAATTGATCTCTTTAAGTTCATCAACTGTAGCCTGTACTCCATCTTCCAAGGCTGGGGGAGCTTCATCGACCTCTTCATTGGTTGCTTCAGCATCTGAAAGTGTACCTTCTTCTATTGTAATATGAAATGAGGATGATACCTCTTCAATTTGCTCATCGTGGACGAGTGACTGACTTGTGTGTACAATCGTTCGCCTTTTGACTTTGAGCGACCCTTCAGTGCTAATATCTAGGGTAAAGTTACGTTTCATGCGTGAAGGAATGCTACTGTGGATCTCATTATCAGCTTTCTCCTCCTTTTGAACCTCAAAGTTTATTGAGTTTTGAGAGCAACAATCAACATTTGATATTGCCCCCAATCGATCAAAGACTGATCTACACGCAAGAATGTCCCGATTTTGTATTGAACAAGTTGTATTTAACCTGTCAAACACGGTGATTCGTGACGATGAGGCCTCGATGCGATCAAACACCAAAACGCGTGATGAAGAGTGATCTTTTCTTTGATTCGAACTTTCGCCGACCTCCACTGTTATGTATTGGGAAGTTGAAGCATTGCTTCTTCTCTTGATCCATATCTGAGCTGGTTGTTCAGGAATATAACCTAATCCGGTCTTTGGGATAGGAATTTCATGCCCTTCAAGCCGCATTTTCCTTTGTGTTTTACTAAGGCCATGCATCTTTTCTCCGGTGGCTTCTGGAATTAGTTTCCCTAAGTCCCCTTGTTTTGAGAAATCGTAGCCTGCTTTGGCTAACAGCCTATATGCCTTTGGGTCGAACCATTCTTTCGTCCGCTCACTTGGTAGAATACCATGCTCGGTCAAACTTTGTGAAGACCTCACGAATCCATTTAGCGGCTTCGAGGGCAAAGGATTTACGGATGAAGTTAAAGGCATGACATGATTTTCTTTCAATATGGCTACATCCTCCATCGTGAGCTTTGCAGGAGGCCTTCCCATGTCTTCTGTAGATTGAAGGCATTCTGCGAATGGTGATTGTCCATTCTTACGGTGTGATAATGGTACATATCGGAGGAATGGAGGGCTATTAGAAGGTGCTGAAATTTCCGCTCTCACTGAGTTACTTTTAGATTCATTAGAACGATCATTCCCATATTCTAGACCTTCCTTTGGGGAAGGAATCTCCTTTCCAGTGATTAATTTAACATACTTCTTTTCACCCTGCTTGCTTTCTATGGACGGGATCTCAATTGGGAGAACTTCACTAGAAATGTGATCTTCTACATATAATTTTGCGTCAGCAAAGTGAGCTTCAGTCTCAGCAAAAGGCTTCAAATCGGCGTTGACTTTCTTTATTCCACTTTGAAGGTATTTGAAACATTGATGCAAAGTTGACAGCACTATTCCATTTCCATGGATCCATGGGCGTCCTAACAACATGTTGTAGGTTGTCTTGGCATCAATGACATGGAACAAAACGTTGCTTGTCAATTCTCCAATGATTAATTCGAGGTGGATCATGCCGATTGCACATTGTCCTCCTTGGTTAAAACCTTGAATGACCAAACGACTATGCGATAATTCTTCCATAGTAAGACCAAGCCGTCTCATTGTCATTTTTGGTAGTATATTAACAGCTGAACCTCCATCAATGAGAATACGATCGATCTTTTGTTCACGAGCATAACCAGAGACATAAAGTGGACGATTGTGGGGCTTAGAGCCTAACAACAGATCCTCATCAGTGAAAGTTAAGTTTGGAGAGCACGCGTAACATTCCTGGGTTTGTTGAAGCATGTTGGTAGAAGGAGTGTACATCTCTGGCTTTTCAAGAGCTTGAGTGAGCACTTCTTTTGGTGAGATGGAGGATGGCAAGGGTTCAACTTCATCGACTCGAGATTGGAATTCCTCCAAAGATGACAAAGTCTCATTTGGACCACCATGGTCAACATCCTCCTTTTCGTCTTGAATTTCACAACGAGAGACCGTGTGAACGGCCTCGGCTGAGTCATTTTGAAAGAATTTTTTGGGGAAGAATTCTTCCAATGTAATGAGCTTTCGAGACTTTTGGGTTTGTGTTGAATCTTCATACACATTTGTTCCCAGTCTCCCTTGCCTCTTATCACTCCTTTTTCTTGACCATGGCTGAATCTGGTTTTGTGCTCTTCTGGACTCTTGGGTGATCAAATGAAGAGGGAATGCTCGTTTCTTTTTCCATCTCCTGCGAGTAACCATCGTCCAGCCCTCTTCCTCATCCACTGTTGACCTTTTATCATCATTTGAATTATAATCAGATGCTTTTTGTGAGAGCTGAACTTGAACAGGTTCCAGAGAACCAAACTGGATGAGCGTGGTATTTGCCCCCTGCTTAGTAGTTGGAGATATGCAACTAGGTAACCCATAGGCAAATGTTACAAGGTTTGACTAAGCAACATCATTAAAATCCAAGTCGATTTTCCTTTCCTTGGCTAGCTTCATGATGAGTTCTTTAAGAACAAAGCATTTTTGGATTGGATGGCTTATGATGCGATGATACTTACAATATATCCAGCTTTCTTGGAGTTTTGCATGCTAAACCGTTCTAGAACCTTATCTATATATCCAGCTTGTGATAAGCCTAACATCTTATTCTTGCAATCTCGCCAAAGCTTGATCCTTAGAATAAAGTTAGCCTCACCCAAGTCCTTCATATCAAATTGGCTTGACAACCAAACTTTTACTAATGACATTACCCCTACATCATTTCCAATGAGTAGAATATCATCAACATAAAGCACTAGGAACATTACTACTTTATCTTGACGTCTTTTGTACACACATGGTTCATCAAGATTTTGTTCAAAACCAAATGACTTGATTGCTTGATCAAATCTGATGTTCCATGACCTAGATGCTTGCTTAAGTCCATAAATGGACCTTTTCAACTTGCATACCATATGCTCTTGGTTTTTAACTATGAACCCTTCTGGTTGCATCATATAGATTTCCTCTTCAAGATTGCCATTGAGAAATGCAATCTTGACATCCATTTGCCAAATCTCATAATCATAATGAGCAGCAATGGATAAGAGAATTCTGATAGATTTAAGCATTGCTACTGGTGAAAAGGTTTCCTTATAATCAATACCTTCTTTTTGAGTATACCCTTTCGCCACTAGCCTTGCTTTAAAGGTTTCAACCTTTCCATCTATCCCTCTCTTCCTCTTGTAAACCCTTTTGCAACCAATAGGTTTAATGCCATTAGGCGCCTTTACAAGATCCCAAACTTGATTGGAATACATAGAATCTAATTCAGATTTCATAGCTTTGACCCAATGATTTGCATCTATATCATTCATTGCCTCTTCATAAGTGTAGGGATCCGATTAAGCCTCTTTTAAGATAGTTTCATAAGTTTCTCCTAAACCTATGCATCTTATAGGAGGCCGAACAAGTCTCCCACTACGACGAGGCAACTGTGTACTAGATATCTTATGAGTAGTATCTTGTGGTGTATCTAATACAACTACATCATCCCTAATTTCATCCATTGGTTGTTCATTTACAGGTTCATTCATTTCAGCCAAAACAACTTTTTTTCTAGGATTAAAATTATTCACATAATCATTTTCCAAAAACTTGGCATGAGTGCTAACAAACACTTTGTTATCTTTATGATTATAGAATAAATAACCCTTTGTTTCTTTTGAATACCCTAAAAACATGCATACTTCAGTTTTAGCTTCCAATTTATCAAACTTCCTTTTCAACACATGTGCTGGACATCCCCAAATGTGGAGATATTTCATGCTAGGCTTACGCCCACTCCACAATTCCTTAGGTGTGTTAGGAACAGATTTTGATGGAACTAAATTCAAAATATGCATTGCAGTTTTTAGTGCATATCCCAAAAAGGAAACAGATAAAATTGAATAACTCATCATGGACCTAACCATTTCTAAAAGAGTCCTATTCCTTCTTTCTGCTACACCATTCTGTTGGGGAGTTCCAGGTGCAGCCAATTGGGATACAATCCCATTTTGAGTTAAGTAATCCTTGAAATCCCCAAGAAGGTATTCGCCACCACGATCAGATTGAATGACCTTTATGTGTTTACCTAATTGATTCTCAACTTCAGCCTTAAACTCTTTGAACTTTTCAAAGGTTTCGGACTTCCATTTCATTAGGTACATATAACCATATCTTGAGTAATCATCAGTAAAAGTGATGAAATACTCATAACCTCCTTTTGCTTGGGTTGACATAGGACCACACACATCAGAATGCACTAGCTCTAGCAAATCTTGGGCTCTTCTACCTTTTGCATTAAAAGGTCGTTTGGTCATTTTACCTTCTAAACAAGATTCACAAACTGGAAATTCATCAAAGTCCATGGGTTCTAAGAGTCCATCTTTGATCAGTCTTTGAATCCTATTTGAATTAATATGACCCAAATGCAAGTGCCAAAGATATGCATCACTAGTAGAAGGAAACTTTCTCTTTAATGATTTCACATGAAAGTTATTATCTAATTTAGAATTATATAATTCATGCTTATCAGGAGTTAAAATATAAAGACCATCCACAATATTGCCAGAACAGATAAACACTTTATCCTTCTTTATTACAACATTGTCTTTTAAGATAACACAATATCCATGTTTGCCTAAGTAATTAGTAGAAATTAAATTCCTACGAACATTAGGTACATACAAAGTAAGAAACACTCCAACAGCTACAACTGGAATCCTGCTCCCATCAGCCAAAGTAAGAAACAACTCCCCTTCTTTAAGCTTTCTAGTCTCCTGGAACCCCTGCAAGGAATTGCAGATATGATTAGTACAACCTGAATCTACGCACCAGGAATCCGTGGGATTCTGTACCAAACATATTTCAAGAAAGAATGTATTATTCATACCCTTATTCTTGGCAGCCTTAAATATTGGACAATTCCTCTTCTAATGTCCTTTCTCACCATAATGGAAACATTTTCCTTTGAGCTTCTTTCCTTTGTCAGCAATCCCTAAGGCAATTTGTTTACCCTCTTGCTTGGTGAAGTCCTTCTTCTTCTTCTTCTTACCCTTGCCTTTCGACTTAGGTTGAGAAGTAGAAGCTTCACCAACATTGGCTTCAACATTGGAAGTACCAAGAATGCCTTCTGCCGCTACCAATTCATTCATTAATTCAGACAAGGTATACATCTTTTTGTTCATATTATAGTTAAGTTTGAATTCCTTGAATGATTCTGGTAGCGACTGGAGTATCATATCCACTTGGGATTCTCCATCAATATCGGCACCTAAAACTTCCAATGTATTCAGATTAGAGATCATTGTAAGACAATGCTCTCTCACTGAACTACCTTCAGCCATTTTGGTATTATAAATTTGCCTCATGGTCTCTTGCCTTGCAGAACGGCCTTGCTCACCAAACATCTCCTTCAGACTTAGCATTATGTCTGAAGCTAGTTCTACATCCTGCATTTGATGCTATAGAACATTTAAGATAGATGCTAGGATATAGCACTTGGCCATCTCATTAGATTTCTGCCAACGATCATATCGTTGTTTTTCCTCAGGAGAAGCATCTAATGAAGGAAAGCTAAGACATGGTTTAGTAAGCACATATTTGTGCTCTTCAGCAGTAAGAACAATGTCCAAATTTCTTTTCCAGTAAACATAGTTGGATCCAGTCAATTTGTTTTTATTAAGAATGGTTACAAGTGGGCTAAATGATGCCATGTTCAAATCTGAAAACAATAAACATGAATATAATAAGTAAACTGGACATTATAAATTTAGCATATAAACATATAGTATGGAACCTTAATAAAACCATAATATAATATATGCAACGACAACCCAATCCATGTCTATAATTCCTTGGTAGCAAGTTTATTATAAACACATTAATTGATTGAGAACTATTCTCATTATTAGTGCTATCATGATAACTCTTATCATACACTAATAATATGCTGTTATACCTTCAGCCTCTAAGTAATAATGACATAGCTCCTTTGGGAGGTTAACATTATACTTAGTCTAGTGTTCACCATTATCTAGAATCATGTGTAGCCACATTTCATCTTCCTTATATTGTTTAAACTTGTAGTACCATGGAACAAAACACCCTCCTTTGGGATCGCAAGGCATATATGCCAAGACGAGGTGCTTGTCCACACTACTTTAAACAGGTTAGTTCAATCTTGTATTACTGTGAAGTAAACACCCTCCTTTGGGATCGCGAGGCATATACGCCAAGACGAGGTGCTTACCCACACTACTATGAACCGATAATGGAGGCTGTGAGATCCAACCCTTGTATCTCTCTCCCACTAGATGTTTTAAAGGAAATGTTTTTGACTATAAAACATGCATAATCTAATTACACATAGTCCGACTCCTTTTACATGTGAAAACAGTTAGAAAGAAAAAAAATTCTGATTTTCCTTCTTTCGATTGATCGAATGTGCCCCTCGATTGATCGAAAAAAACTTAAGAAATTCGAACTTAACCACCTGACTTCTTTAATTGATACTCGATTGCCTCTAGATCGATCGAAAAACAAATTCGATCGATCGACTAGCAATCGAAAATCAATCTATTTAAGAAAGCTTGATCACTGTTTCACTCAATCGATCGAAGGTGATTTTCGATCGATCGAAACTCGTGAAACTCGAATTTCTAGAATTTTTTTAAGCCAGTTTTCTACAGTTTTTCTTGAACAAACAACTAACATACGAACATGATAGTCAGAGAATGATATCAAAACTGAATTTCATTCATGCTACAGCCTTAAAGATCAATTTAACATACTTAAATTCAAATTTAAACAACATCATAACATCAATATCAGTTTTTATCAAATCATAGTTTCAACAACCATGCAGAAATTAAATGCATAATCTTCTAACAACATGAAACTATAACCTCTAATTCCAAAACTCACAAAACATGTTATACAATTCGAAATTGAAGACCGCGCTGATACCATTTGATGAAAATATGCATGTGCGCAGCAGAAAATTAACGGATCTACTTCATTCGAAATTGATAACATGCACTATGTAAATTTTAGAATTCAAGAACAAGAGAGTGTACCTTGGTGTGGTGAATTTCAAAAACAAAGATTGTAAGTATTTGGAATACTTTTAATCTTCACTCCAATTCCACTAACACCCAAGATGTGTGGTCTCTCAATTAGTTATGTGAATTTGTTCAAAGGAGAATTTAAGAGTGTCCAACACTCACATACAAAAACATTTCATGTAACTTGTTGTAGTCTTTTTAAAAATCTGTATGTTTCTCTCCTTATAATTGATTATCTAATTGGGCTAGCCTTTTGGGCCTTTCCAATTGGGCTCTAGTATGTGGCTTGGAGTGGGATCAAAAGGGACCAATAAGACACTAGCTCCATTGAGCCTTGGGCTTTTCTATGAACTCTTGACAAGTCCAAAGTTACCATTAACTATATTTAATACCACTATATAAATATAGTTGCACTCTAGGCCTTATTAATAAATTATATCCCAAGACTTTATTGTATATGCAACCCCTTCATAAAATATTCGTAGTAATACAAAGTCATTAATGTAGACTGCCACTTTGTAGATTACTACATCTTAATCCCTGAGTACCCGGTTTAATCCTTTTATTTTATTCACCATATATTTATGAAATCCAATTTCATAAATATATACTTTAGTCTTACTAAAGTGGTTAGGCCTAACTCTCTGAATAACAAACCCATTAAACTTATCTCAAGGGAATATTTTATATCTCCGTTAAAAGACTATGAATTCCATCTTGAGAATATATGTTCCATGAACACTAAATGTGGCTACTCAACGTACTGAGGTTTTTACAGTTACTTTAGATCTCACTCCTGATATATCAAAGCAACCTACACCTCATGATCAGGTCCATTATTCTCTCAGGATTAAGAGTTCATGCAAATATAAGTCGTGAGATTTATTATTCAATTGACAGTCTTCAGGAGAATAATAAATCTCACAGCGATCCAGTTCAATATGTCTTAACTCTTAAAACATATCAAAACATCAACTAGAAGTCTCCACTTCCATGATCAAGACAAATCATCCTAGTTGATATGTTATAGTCTTCGTAGATGAAATGCCCAATTTCATCATCGACTACGAACTACAATTCTGAATTTACAAAGAACTTGTGATTTATATCTTCTGTGACTAAATCACATAAATCACATACTATGCATCTCATGGACTATGTGATAATGTCCGAATATCCATGTTACTATTATTTCTGATAATAATAAAAAAACTTTATTAAACACAATATTAAGTCATACATAATGTCATACACAATGTCACACTTAATATCATACGTAGCATCATACAATAGGATTTAAGGGCACTAATCCTTACAAGAAAGCCATAGGGGAGATGCATATACCAAGGGAGAGAAGACATTTTTTTTTTAGAAAACCTTGTTTTGTTTTGTTTTATATTATGCTTGTTTTCTCATTGCTCTATGAAGCTTTGAGTTATGTTTAGTATCTATGCTTTGTTGCTCTCATCGCATCGTGCTTATGGTTTAGACATGCATACTTTCTTATGAAGCTTTATTGATTGCATGTTCGGATGATCACTTGCTTTGCTATGTGATCATTGTGGTCATTTCCATATGACTGTTTGGTGTATGATCAAGTTCCTTATATGTTTCACAACATGTTTACTTGATCGTATATTTACTTGTTACATTATACTTGTCCTTTTATCACTTGATTTACCTTGAGGGTCTAATGTGTTTTGTGCAAGTGTTTCAGGTTATAGATATACATGTTCCAAGTTCATCACAGCTTCTAGATTTAGGTGTGAGTGAGTTTTGCCATAGTTCCCAAACTCACGTTTAAGTCTAGAGTCTGTTATAGGGTGTTTTGTCACGGAATAGCCAAAGGGGGAGATTGTAAAGTTGTGATTTACAACTATGTTTTATGTTGACTTTATTCCATGACAAAAAGTGTTGTAATTGCTTTAATTTTGTTCCTTGTTTTTTGTGGGATTTTATTGTATTGGGTTTAGTATTAAATTGGTGAAGACTTAAGCTTAATTGAAGATCAGTGCATTCCGCGACTAGCTTGCGAGAAGTTCGTGAGAAGGGTTCCACGAAAAGAGCATGTGAGAAGCACATGACTAGAAGCTGAAAAGTTGTGCCAGGTTGTCAATTTCGCGAGTATTTCGCGGGTAAGGCCTTCTCGCGAGATACCCGCGAGACTCTCTGCCTGGAGGATTTTGAAGTGTGACTTTCTTACCCTTCACTCATACTATATATACCCTCATTACCCACAAATGTAAAGAATGTCATTCAGAGAGAAAAACCCTAGATAGGTTTTCTACAACACATACACCCTTCTTTTAGAGAGAGAGATACTCATTCTTAGTGAGAAATCATTCTAGCCTCTTCTCATTCCCTCTCCCATTGTCATACCTTGAGAGGAGATTTGTACCTAAACACAACCCACACCTTTTCAGAGTGTAGAGAGTGTTTTGGAGCTTGGGAAGCTTTGACGATTTGCCAAAAGAAGCCAGTGAGGCTTGGCGGACGCAATCAGGCGTATTGCGAGATCCGAAAAGCTAGACAAGACACGGTTCTGAGAAGCCTTGTTAGAGTAGGAGCTTGGAGGGCTTAGGTACATTAGGTAGATTAGTTTTGGAGGGTCTTTTGTTAACCCATGTATCCCAACTGATTGTCTAGTGGATCGATTTACCGCTTGGAGGGCGGCGGAGAGGTTTTTCACCGAATTCTTTGGTTTCCTCTTTGATAACACATCGACGTGTTATCTTGTGTTTGCATTCTCTCTTCCCTTACTCTTGTGCTTTACTTTTATTGTTTGTTATTCATGTTTATGCACTAGAGTAGTTATCACTTTTTTGCACTTCATTTACTCTTGTTCCGCACTTAGATAAGTTAGAGTAAAAGTTAGATAAGTTAGAGTAAAAGCAATCTACCGTAATTTTTAATTGGGGGTCTAAACAAGCTCTTGTGTTTTCACACAAATTCGAGCTTTCAATACCCTTATACCCACGAAATGTAAGGTGGCTATTCTAGAGAGAAAAAGCCTAAGAGAGGTTTCTACAACACACCCACCTATTAGAGAGAGCTACCCATTCTTAGAGAGAAATCTTTGTAGTCTTTTCTCATTCCCTCTCCCATTATTATACCCATTGAGAGGAGATTTGTACCCAAATACTACCCACACCCATTCAAAGTGTTGAGAGTGTTTTTGGAGATTTAGGAAGTATTGGAAGATGCCAAGGATGGCGGATGCAACATGGAGCTTGTTGTGAGATCTGGTAAGCTAGAGAAGACAAGGTTCGGCGTAACCCTGTTGGAGCAAGAAGCTTGGAGGGCTTGGAGGGTCTATTGCTATTCATGTATCCCAACTAATTTTCTTGTGGATCATTTACCGCTTGGAGGGTGGCGGAGAGGTTTTTCGCTGAGTTCTTCGGTTTCCTCTTTGATAACACATCGCCGTGTTATCTTTGTGTTTGCATCTCTCTTCCCTTAATCTTTACCTTTTAATTACGGCTGTGGTTGTGATTAATTTCGATTTAGATTGTTTTACCAATTCTGTTTTAGCTTATATTCATATTCCGCGCATATATTGTTTGATTATAAGCTTGTGTTGGTAATTTGTAAATTGGGGGTCTAAACATTCATTGGTGTTTTACACACTATCTAAACATTCAATTGGCATCAGAGCGGGTGCACTTGTTTTGGTTTCATTACCTAAGTGTGATCCTTGACCCCTTGTGTTTATTACCATGGATAGTGCTTTGTATGCTTCTATGCATGTTTTGGATGTTGATGAATGTAACATGCCACGTGTTTGTGAAAATACCTCTATGAGTGTTAATCCTCATGATTGTGATGCTATGTTACATGAATCTTTGGGTGTTGTTGATATTCCAAACATCAAACTTTTGAAGAAAAAAGCTAAGAAGTTTTATAAGAATTTGAGCAAGTTATTTTGTGAAAAGGATGATTTGATTGCCAAGAGTTTGAATGTTTGAATATGGACTTGGATGCTAAACTTGTTTTGTCTAACAAACTTGTTGATGAGCTAAAATGTGAAAATGAATCTCTTAAGATGCATGCCAAGTGTTTGATTGCTGAACCTATTGCTAAAAAGGATGAAAATATTTGTTGCAATCATGTTGTGATACCCGATTTCATGCCTATTGTGTGTTCTACCTCAAAGGACAAATCGGTGTACATTCCTCCACATAAAAGAAATCAAAAGGTGAAGAGAAAGGCTATTATGTCAAAGCCTCCGTTTAGGTCTCAATCTAAGGCTTTGGATGGATCTAAGTTTGTTTCAACTTACCACCATTGTGGTGTGAGTAGTCATATAAGACCTCAATGTCATAAGTTGAAGAGAGAACAAAACCATGTTGCTAGATCCCTTCCCAAAAAGCCTAGTGGACCTACACACATTGTTTGTCACCATTATGGTGCTTTTGCTCATCTAAGACCTCATTGCTCTAAGTTTCAAGCTCTTAAAAGAATCAAAAGAAAAGAGAAACTTGAGCCTCATGAAAGTTGTGCTAAAAAGGGTATACCGGATTTGAGTGATAATAGCATGTTGTTAAAGAAAGTGTTTAATGCTCTTAACTCCTTGTCTATGTGCATCTCCGGTTCTCATTCTTCCAACCCTGATTTCTCTTCTTATAAGACGCTCATTCCAAACAAGTGTTCCGTTTGGATGACGAAGGGTTCCTATGGTTGAGCTTTTGCTTTTTTGGTCCTTGATCTAGTTCTTTCGATCTTTGTAGGACCTTTCATGCATTGTATGTCATATCTTCTTGCATTTTGTGCATCTTGCATTTCTTTATATGTATTGTTTTGTTTTTTTATCTTACTTTTATGTTTTAGTTTTGTGTGAGTAAAAAATCCAAAACCACATAAAAAGTGAAAAATTCAAAAAGTTTGATCGTATATGTTTGAGCACATATCACATGCATGTTTAGCCTTATTCCTTCGTACTAATGGCTTTGTGCATTTACGAGCTTAGTTTGTTCTTTATGCACTCATATCATTGTGGGAAAAATTTTGACATCTATGTGTGATTGTTGTAAATCGATCTTCAAACTTGTCATGAATGCTTAGTCAATAGTTTTGTTGATCTTGATACATGCTAGACTTGTGCCTATATCTTTTCCCACTCATTTTTTGCTTAAGAGCTCAACTAATGTCAAATCTCGAAAAGAGATAATGAGCTGCAAAAGTCGTCGCACATACTAGTATTTCACTAGGAAAAAGGGAAAGCGACTTGTATTGAAAATGTATGGTGCCCAAAAGCCAAAAGCTTGTTCATCAAATTGAAATATCAAAAATTTCAAGCATCAATCTCAAAAAGAGTTGTAAAGATAAAAAATGATCAAATGTTATGAATTGTAAAGAAGCCAAATGAAAAGCTTCAAAAACATGTAATCATTTTCTTGTGGGAGGTCATATATGTTCATTTCTATAGTTGAGATAGATCACTTGACTTAGTACTAGTTGTGTATGACTTGACTGAATTAATCATTGAAGCTTCACTCTAGACTAAGGACTATTCCACATTTGATACACACACACAACACACATGCCTAATGTCTTATTCATTTGTTCGATTGTACTTGTTTAAATGTGATGTGTGTGTGCTCGTCTATATATGGATCAAACCAAAAAGATTTTTGATCAATTTATATGTATTTGGAAGTGATTTTTATCACTCTTTGTGTTCATGTTTAGTGCTTCCTTTGTTCTTCATTGTTTAAACATGTTTTGTGTTGAAAAACAGGTGTCAGAATTTTTGGCTACTCGTTATGGCTACTCTTACGAGTAGCGAGTTTTGGCTACTTGACCAGTCGCGAGATCCAATCGCAAGTTTACACAGAATGGTTCGCGACTCACTAGCGACTCATCTCGCAACTCTCCAGTGGCGAAACGCCCTGAAACAGTTTTTTAAAGAGCTTTTCGCGGGAAACTTGTTTTAAACATCTCTCATCTTCTCTTAAACCCCTCTTTCAATATTTTTACATCAAAACCCAATCAATTTGAATGGATTTTTCATTCCATTAACATCTCTAAGGTAATTCTAAACTCTTTTCTTTGATTTTGATCCTTAGATAATGTTTTTGAGAGTTTTTGTGCTCTTGGGTGGGAAATTTTTTTTGTCAAATTTTTGTAAGGGATTGGTTTCTTTTGATGATTTTTTTTAGATGTTGGCCCCTTGTGGCAAAAAGAACATGTATTAAGGATGGATTTCATGATGTTCATGCTTTGTTTTACATTGTTGTTCATAGTGTGCACGTTAGGTGTTTGATAAAATGCCTCTTAGGCATTTTCTCACTTGTTTGGACTCTGATGAGTACCAAATTTTGGGGTTTCTCATGTTTCCTCATTAGGAACATGTTTGGTTCATTGGTTGTGTATTTAACACACCTTGCCCCACATGTGCATTTTCCATGCTTTGGTCATGCATTGCACATAGCCACCTCTTTCACACACCTTTGCTACCCTTGTCATGCATTGGTCTATACCTTGTTTCTTCATCCTAGCATGTCATGTTTACTTTATGCTTTGTAGCATCTTGTTTTGTCTTTTGTTTGAGCTTCATTTTCTCACTCATCTTGCACCCCTCATGCATCTTTATCCTTGTTCATTCCTTCATCTCTTGCCCTCTTTTCTCCTTGACCTATTGTCTATTCATGTCAAAAAGGGGGAGAGTATACTCTAGAGTAGTATACCAGAGAGTTTCTTCATTCCTATATGACTCTTGTGCACATTCTTAGGGGGAGAAATTCTATATCTTGTGCACATTTGTAGGGGGAGAGATATTCCATAAGGGAGATGCATATACCAAGGGGGAAAACACATTGTGTTAATAAGAAAACTTTGTTTTGTTTGTTTTTCTTTATGACTTTTTTCTTGTTTGCTTTATGGTGCTTTGAGTTATGTTTAGTATCTATACTTTGTTGTTCTCATTGCATCGTGTTTGTGTGTTGGACATGTATATATCATTATGCTATTGTGCTTCATTGAATGCATGTTCGGATGATCATTGGCTTTGCTATGTGATCATTGTAGTAATTTCTTCATGACTATTTTGGTGTATGGTCAAGTTGCTCATATGTTTTACATCATGTTTACTTGATCGCAATTTACTTGTTACATTATACTTGTCATTTTATTACTTGATTTACCTTGAGTGTCTAATGTGTTTTGTGCAAGTGTTTCAGGTTACAGATATATATGTTCCAAGTTCATCACAGCTTCTAGATTTAGGTGTGAGTGAGTTTTTCCACTGTTTCCAAACTCGCGTTTAAGTCTAGAGTCTGTTTTAGGGTGTTTTGTCATGGAATAGACAAAGGGGGAGATTGTAAGGTTGAATTTAATCAACCATGTGTTGGCTTTATTTCGTGCCAAATTTGCTTGTAATTCAGCATGTAGAAACCTTGTATTTAGCTGGGAATAATGTAAGGGTTGTGTGTGAGAGAGTGTGAAGAAACTCAAGTTGTGTGCATTCAAGAAGAGTCTCGTGACTGGATTTCGCGATTGACTCTCGATTGGCAAGTTGCCACACGTGTGAAACATGCAGGGAGCTTAAGAGTCACGACAGCTGGAGCACTACAGGACAAAAAGTACAGTCTGGCCTGGTAGTTAACTCGCGACTTGTTCCAGTCGCGAGGCCAAGTCGCCAGAATGCCCTGTTTGGATGAAAATTGACTTTTCACATTCCATCTCATACACTACTATAAATACCCTTATACCCACGAAATGTAGGGTGGCTATTCTAGAGAGAAAAACCCTAAGAGAGGTTTCTACAACACACCCACCTATTAGAGAGAGCTACCCATTTTTAGAGAGAAATCTTTGTAGTCTCTTCTCATTCCCTCTCCCATTGTTATACCCATTGAGAGGAGATTTGTACCCCAAACACTACCCACACCCATTCAAAGTGTTGAGAGTATTTTTGGAGATTTGGGAAGCATTGAAAGATGCCAAGGATGGCGGATGCAACATGGAGCTTGTTGTGGGATCCGGTAAACTAGAGAAGACAAGGTTCGGCGTAACCCTGTTGGAGCAAGAAGCTTGGAGGGCTTAGGTGCATCGGGTAGATTAGGCTTGGAGGGTCTATGCTATTCATGTATCCCAACTGATTTCTAGTGGATCATTTACCACTTGGAGGGCGGCGGAGAGGTTTTTCGTCGAGTTCTTCGGTTTCTTCTTCGATAACACATCGCCGTGTTATCTTTATATTTGCATCTCTCTTCCCTTAATCTTTACCTTTTAATTACTACTGTGGTTGTGATTAATTTTGGTTTAGATTATTTTACCAATTCTGTTTTAGCTTATATTCATATTCTGCACATACATTGTTTGATTATAAGCTTGTGTTGGTAATTTGTAAATTCGGGGTCTAAACGTTCATTGGTGTTTTACACACTATTTGAATATTCATGAGTAGCTTCAATTCGAGAGATAGTGATGCGACACTTACTGATTTCCCATTGGGAGAGAACTCCGAGTTTCTCCAAGAGTTTCTCAAAGCAAGTCCTCCTCTGGATCCAAGTCATCGTATACTAGTGGTTTTTTTAACATTGGCCGTTTGATGCGCAAAATGATAGCAAGATAGGAAGGTGTCACTGTGAAGTCCTTTCCTCTAACCCAACATTTCAGCTTATCCCCATCAGAAATGGCATTTGCATAGAATTCCTTCACCATTTGTTTATACGTTTTGTCAAAGCTAGTTGAAGGAAGTTCCAATCCTTGGTGGCAAACCATTTTGGAATGTTCCTATCAAGAATAGACGCTTGTTCAACCACCCTTTCAACCAACAAAGGGGCATCTTTGAAATAGCTCTCATAGGCTTGAAATGCGACATATGATCTGAATTTGTCGGCATCATAGAACCTTGTCGATGAACGAGTCTTCTTTGATTTTGGAGTGAGGCTATCAAGATCAATCACCGGTTCTTTTCCTTTGCTACTACCCCCTTTCACAGCTGATTTCTTTAAGGGAGACATCTGCAAAACCAGTCACAAGACATAAAGGAACAAGAACAAAACACAAAACAAGAACACAAACTTGATTAGTACCAAGTTAGTTCATAAAACGAACATAAAGTCCTAAAAAGAACATAAACACTATCACAAGATCATGTTATAAGTGCTAAACATGTAACAACATTTATCTAGCATGAGTGATACGCAAAACATGATAAGTGAGCAAGTGTGTGCATCAAGTGTGCATGTGGTGTGCATATGTGATGCATGATTATGACATGACTAAGCACATTTCGGTCAAAGTGTATAAAACATGCAACCAATGATCAAAACATGATAAACATGCATAATCATGGTAATCCCCAAAGTTTAGTACTCATCGGAGTCCAAAATAACACCAAAATGCCATTTAGGCATTTTATCAAACACTTGGTATGCACAAACACAAATAATATGTAAACAATGCATGAACATGTGTAAAATATGCCCAAATACATGTTAAAATGCCATAAGGGCCCAACACAAACACAATCAAAGCAAATGGGACAAAGCCCAATTAAGAAAATTGAAAATATTTTGCACAAAACTTAAAGTTTCCCAACCCTTTCAAAAATATACCCAACTCATGAAAAACTAGAATCTGAGGCTTAACTAAAGAAATTAAAGAGAAAGGAATGATTAAACATACCTTAGAAAAGACTTTGAGAATATTTGACTTGAGTTTTTGTTGGGTTTTTGAGAGAAAAATAGGTTTAGGGTTGAGAGAGGCTCGAGGGAGGCAAAGGGTGAATGTTTGAAAAACTGTCATCATCAGTCCTTTAAAAACTGAAAAACGCGTTTTTCGCAGGTTAGCTTCTCGTGAAGTTACTCGCGAAAAATACCACTAAAGCATAAAACTTTTTGCAGGTAAGATTATCTCGCGAGACAGTCGCGAAAGTTTCTGTCTGAAATTTTGTGTTTTCAATTTTTGCCATCATCATTTTCGCGGGAAGAGCTTACTCGCGAAACTTCTCGCAAAAATGCCTCTGAAGGAGTTTTTTGTTAAAAACATGAAATAAGAAACATGATCAAAAACTCAAAACACGAAAGCTTAAAAACACTTTTGTAAGGTTGAATTTATTCAATCATGTGTTGACTTTATTCCGTGCAAAATTTGCTTGTAATTTAGCAATTAGATACCCCGTATTTAGGTGGGATTTATGTAAGGGTTGTGTTTGAGAGAGTGTGAAGAAAACTCAAGATGTGTGTAATTAAAGGAGTCTCACGAATGGATCTCGCAACTGACTTGCGACTGGCAAGTCGCCAAAGTGGCACACGTGTGAAGCATGCAGGGGAGTTGAAGGGTCATGACAGCTGGAGCACTACTGGACAAAAATTCCAGTCTGGCCAGGCAGTTAGCTCGCAACTCAGACTCACGACTCATTCCAATCACGAGGTTGAGTCGCCAGAATGCCCCGTTTGGATGGAAATTGACTTTTCGCATTCCTCACACTCACTACTATAAATACCCTTATACCCACGAAATGTAGTAAGCTTCCAGAGAGAATTTTGAGAGAGAAACCCTAGAGAAAACAAGATTGACTTATCCACAATCTTTATCATTTGATTCAACAAATTCCTCTACTCTCACCCTCTTCATTGACATATCCTTGAGAGGTACATTTTGTTAAATCCTTATCTCACCATACCCATATCAGTGAGGAGGTAATTTGGTGCTTGGGAAGCAGTTCAGAAAGGACCAATTTACTTGGTTGATGCAATGGGTTTATTGCGGGATCCGGGAAGCTAAAGAAGACAAGGTTCGGCGTAACCCTGTTGGAATAACACGTGGGTAGATTAGGCTTGGAGGGTCTTTTGCTATTCATGTAACCCAACTATATTCTTTAGTGGATCATTTGACCGCTTGGAGGGCAACGGAGAGGTTTTTCGCCGAGCTCTTCGGTTTCCTCTTTAATAACACGTGCCGGTGTTATCTTTGTGTCTGCATCTCTCTTTCCTTTCTCTTTACCTTTTAATTGTTGCTGTATGTGTAATTAATTATGGTTTAGTGCATGTTACCAATTTGGATATAGCTTGTATTTCATATTCCGCACATATACTGTTTGATTATAAGCTTGTGTTGGTAATTTTATAATTGGGGGTCTAAACATTCATTAGTGTTTTACACACTAATTGAAGTTTCAGTTGGTATCAGAGCAGGTGCACTTGTTGTGGTTTTATTACCTAAGTGCAATCCTAGACTCCTTTTGAGATGGATCGATCTCAATCGCTTAATGCTCCTCCATACTTTGATGGGAGCAACTATGCATTTTGGAAAGTTCGTATGAGGGCATTTCTATGTTCCATTGATGAGAGTGTTTGGGATGCTGTAGAGATAAGATGGACTAGGCCGGAGGCCGCCAAATTCGAATGGGATAAGGCAGCCCTTGCAGCAACTAATGCTAATAGCAAGGCTTTAAATGCTATTTTTTGTGGTGTTTCTCCTGATGAGTTTCACAGGATTTCTCATGTTACAATTGCCAAGGAGGCGTGGCAAATCTTGGAGACGACTTATGATGGCACCAAAAAGGTGAAGGACACCAAGTTGCAAATGCTAACCACACGCTTCGAGGAGCTGAAGATGACTGAAGACGAGTCATTCGACTCATTTTATAGGAAGCTAAATGAAGTGGTGATTGGGAAATTCAACTTGGGAGAAAAAACGGAGGACTCCAAGATTGTGAGAAAGATCCTACGATCATTGCCGAAGAGCTTCCGTGCAAAGGTCACTGCCATCGAAGAGAGCAAAGACCTTGATATTATTATTCTCCTAACGACTGTCAAATGAATAATAAATCTCACGACTTTTATTTACATCAACTCTAAATCCTGAGAGAATAATGGACCTAATCATGAGATGTAGGTTGCTTTGATATATCAGGAGTGAGATCTATAAGTCACGGTCAAAACCTCAGTATGTTGGGCAGTCGCATTTAGTGTTGATGGAACATATATTCTCAAGATGGAATTCATAATCTCTTAATGGAGATATAAAATATTCCCTTGAGATAAGTTTAATGGATTTGGTTATTCAAGAGAGTTGGGCCCAACCACTTTAGTAAGTTGTTACTAAAGTATATATTTATGAAATTGGATTTCATAAATATATGATGAATACGTAAAGGATTAAACCGGGTACTCAAAGATTAAGATGTAGTAATCTTCAAAGTGGCAGTCTATTTCATGACTTTGTATTACTACGAATATTTTAATGAAGGGGTTGTATGTATAATAAAGTCTTGGGATATAATTTATAGATAAGGCCTAGAGTGTAACTATATTTATATAGTGGTATTAAATATAGTTAATGGTAACTTTGGACTTGTCAAGAGTTGACAGAAAAGCCCAAGGCCCATTGGAGCTAGTGTCTTATTGGTCCCTTTTGGTCCTACTCCAAGCCACATACTTGAGCCCAATTGGAATGGCCCAAAAGGCTAGCCCAATTAGATAATCAGTTGTATATAAAGAGAGAAACATACAGAATTTCATTAAGGTTTTTCATAGAGTCTTTCATAAGAGTTCTCATAAGATATGAAATGGTTTCTATGTGAGTGTTGGAAACTCATTTATTCTCTCATTGGAAACTGATTGAGAGACCACACATCTTGGGCGTTAGTGGAATTGGAGTGAAGATTAAAAGTGTTCCCAATTACTTCTAGATCTTTTGTTTTGAATTTCACCGCACCAAGGTATGCTTTCTTGTTATTTAATTCTGAAACTTACCTCAACAAAACTTTAAAAGAAACAAACTTAGAGCATTGAGGTTATTGGAAGTTGTGCTAAAAATGGGAGTCACTATGTGACATCTTAGATGACCAAAGGCACCACAATGGTGACAAACAATGTGTTTAGGTCCACTAGGCTTTTTGGGAAGGGATCTAGCCATATGATTTTGTTATCTCTTCAACTTACGACGTTGAGGTCTTATATGACCACTCACACCACAATGGTGGCAAGTTGGAACAAACTTAGATCCATCCAAAGTCTTAGGTTGAGACCTAAACGGAGGCTTTGACTTAATAGCCTTTCTTTCCACTTTTTGATTTCTTTTGTGTGGGGGAATGTACACCGATTTGTCCTTTGAGGTAGAACACACAATAAGCACAAAATTGGGTACCACAACATGATTGCAACAAATATTTTCATCCTTTTTAACAGTAGGTTCAGGAATCAAACACTTGGCATGCATCTTAAGAGATTCATTTTCACATTTTAACTTATACACAATTTTGTTAGACAAAACAAGTTTAGCATCCAAGTCCATATTCAAACATTCAAACTCTTTCAGCTTTTTAAGAGAATTTTCAGCAAGTTTCTTATATTTCTCAACCAATTTGTTGGATTCATTGAGCTTAGCAATCAAATCATCATTTTCACAAAATAACTTGCTCAAATCCTTATTAAACTTCTTAGCCTTTTTCTTCAAGAGTTTGATGTTAAGAATATCAACAATATCCAAAGATTCATGTAACATAGCATCACAATCATGAAGATTATCACTCATAGAGGCATTTTCACAAAAACGTGGCATGTTACATTCATCAACATCCAAAACATGCATAGAGCATACAAAACACTATCCATGGCAAATAAACACAAGAGGTCAAGGATCACACTTAGGTATTTAAACCACAACAAGTGTACCTGCTCTGATACCAATTGAATGTTCAAATAGTGTGTAAAACACTTTGAACGTTTAGACCCCCAATTTACAAATTATCAATTCAAGCTTATTATCAAGCAATGTATGTGCAGAATATGAAGATAAGCTAAAACAGAATTGATAAAACAATCTAAACCATAAAACAATCTAACCCGACACTGACCTACCCACTGTCATTCACAGTCGGGGTTGGGAGTCACTATGTGACGTCCCGGTCACATGTTCATCCGTGTTGATCCAGGAGTTTTACTCCAACATGCATGGATTTGATTATTCAGTACCTCATTTCATCTTTCACGTTCAAGGTACGCGCATAGTTGTCACACCGCAGATTGTTGCGGATGTGCTCCGTGTCCCGAGGGTAGAGTTTCCTGACTACCCCGGTTGTGAGCGTCTGAGGACTGTGTCCAAAGACGAGCTCATATCTGATTTTTGTGAGCGCCCTTCTGAGTGGGGTGATCGCTAGTTCACTTACTGTTCGGGCTTTGCAAAAGGCCCTCGGTTTTTTAACATGGTGATGACTTTTGTTCTCCACCCTCTTTCTCACTATAACTCTATCACTGAGCCTCGCGCTTGATTTTTGTTGTCCCTTCTTGAGCATCTCATTATAGATTTTCCTTCTCATTTCATTCTTTCTATTATGGATGTTCATAAGGATTCGACAACTCGTGATAAGCTTATTTTTCCTTCAGCTATCACGAAGCTTTTACTTCACTTTTCTGTTCCCTTTCCAGCATCTGACCCCTTTTCTTATATATGTGTCATAGACGCCGCTACTGTTAAATGGAGCGAGGCACAGTTTAGGTCGAGGCAGTTTGGGTCAACAACTCCTCCCACCCGTTCGGCTCCATCCCGACCAGCTCCATCCACAGTCGCTCCCTCCTCTTCTACGAGCGATGTGACTCTTGCGGACATCATGGCGCAGCTGCAGCACATGGATGCTCGCCTCGACACGCTCAGTGATGAGTTGTGTCAGGTGAACACTCGCGTGGGTCGTATTGCACGACGGTAGGCTGTCATGGGTGGCTTCTTTGCTTCTCTTCCACCTACTACAGAGGCTTCTGATGTTGAGGATGAGGATGATGATGATGATGATGATGATGATGATGCTACTGCTTCTGAGGATGATGATGATGGAGATGCTAGCTCTTCCAGTACCGATGAGATGTCTACGTGACACTCTTACCCTTTGTCACTCGTGGCAAAAAGAGGGAGTAGTTTTGGATATGAGAGTAATCATACTTAGGGGGAGAGTTAGTATAGGACCATTTTGTTAGGGGGAGTGTTGATACTTAAGGGATGTAGTGAGGATTACTTGTATCTTTTCTTTTCTTTCTTTTAGAGATACAGTTATTCTTGTACATGGGTCTTGTGACCATTTTTGACATACATTGTACTTATTTTATTTATATGTTGATGTATGTTTCTTTCACCTACTTTTACATGTGTTGTTTCTTTTCTCTCTTTATGCACATGCTTTTTATTACTTGTATGCAATCTATTATTTTTGTTTCACACAAAGAGGCCTTCATGAGTTTTGTTTAAAGTGTTTCAGAAATACAGGTTGTCAAAGTCTACTTGCCATAAACTCTCTTCTTGCAAAATTTTTCAAGAGTTTGTGTTAGGATAGATTTTATTGTATTCAACAAGTGAGTATGAGTTGAGTGATTTATGACTTCTCTCATATGTTCATTTGTTTGTTGTGGTTTTGTCATGGATTGCCAAAGGGGGAGATTGTTAGGACATATGTGTTTCACTTGTTAAGAACATATGTCACTATTTTATGTAATTGGTTAATCCTTAGATAAAACGTACTTTACTTGTATTTGGGTAGATCTAGGAAGTGTTTAACACTTCAAGAAACAAAGTTTCAAGATCAAGTGTTAAAGCTATGCAAGTCTGTCCAAGATTCAAGCTGAAAAAGTGTTTGTCATTAAAGCTTCACAGCTAGCTCGACAGCTAGCATCTATCGAGCTTAAAGAAGTTATTCCAGCCCCGTGGCTCGATAGCTGCTCGACAGATGGCTATCTGCCGAGGTTTAAGAGAAACAAATTTTTCTGTTCTGTTTTCTTCCAATCCGTGATTATGTGTTTGGGCCTTCTTTTCTCACAACCCTAGACATATAAAAGGATTATTTTAAGGGCTGTCAAATGTGACACAAGTTGCACAAGTGTTGAGAAAAATTTGTTCATGCAAATTATGACTGGAGACAAAGTTTTGCCCTAGTTCATCTCTCTTGCGAAGAAGCTGCTGTGTTTGTGCACCGTAGGATTTTGTAACCAAGCATCTTCTTGATCTTCATCATTGTGGATGAACTGAAGAACTTTGCAGCCAACAACCTTCTCTAGTTGGTGATTGAAGTCACGTACTGGGATCCGCGCAATTGGTTTGTCACGTATTGGGAGCCGTGCATTACAAGGAGAGGTTGTCACTACAGAACAAGTCCAATTGGGTATTGGGGTAAGGGTTCAACTGTAAGTTGGTATAAGGTATTGGGATTCCTTTACTTGTAACCGCTTGTTGTGATAATAGTGAATTTTCGGGAGTGGTGACCATAAAATCATCTGGTGGGGTTTTTGCCGTGTTGGTTTTCCTCATTCGAAAACAAATCACTGTGTCACTTTAATTTCCACTGCACTCAGTTTAATTGGTGATTTGTTTGTAATACCATGCGCTTTGCATGTTAATTTGATTAATTAATTAACTTGGCTAATTAATCAATTAATTCATCACAAGTGGTCAATACAATTTTGGCCTATCAGAGCTTTAATGAACAACACTTCTTCACTTGTTTCTTGTACAGATTTGCATGGCTTCAATACTGAGCTTGAACTCTTATTCCTTGAAGTACTAAACCCATCCTAGAGCTACCCAATTACAAGTAAAGTGCGTTTTGTCAAAGGATTAGCCAATTTACATAACATATGTCTCTAACAATATCCACATATGTTCTAACATACAATATTCCAATTAATGGATATATATACTTAGTATCATAGAGGCAGTTACTACAAGTTTTTTGGGCAGTAAACCATAAGGCAGAAAGCTTGCTAGCTAGTTATACAATGTTCTCAGCAATATAATTAGTTACAATAATGAAATACCATAGTAATTTCCAAAAAATGGCTTTTCCAAAGCATTGAAAGACTACTCTGTACGTTTTTAGACCCCTTAATATAAGTTGTTTAACCTAGTTATTTAGCCAAGTGATTACTTAGATAAATTATTCAGTTCTAGGTTAACACAATAAAATCATATCATGTAAATAATGCGGAAATATAAAGAACACACCGATATGATAACCCAGGAAAACCTAACCAGTAAAAAACCTAAGGAGGATTTAACCTAGCTATCCTCAAGGTAAAACAGATCCACTATGAAAGAATTGAAGATTTTACAATAGAACTTAGACTACTAACATCCTATTGCTATCTCTTGTAGAAAACTTACTTTCATGACCACGTGACAGCTCCGAGTTCACGGACTACTTCTTTCTTTGATCTGCTGCAACCACAAGTTCTCTTACTTGTGACTTTGAGACTCCACTCAAAGGTTTTAGATCTTCTTTAAAGTTCTTTAAGCAGCAACTGAAGAGATCATCAAGTTCTTGACATGAATTTTGATCTTGATAACTCTATGTGTGTGTATGAAGGTAAACACCTCTAGATCTCACAAAAGATTCAACACATAACTCTCCAAAGACTTTTTAAAATGTAGCTAGGGTTTTTCCATTTATACTTGAAGTAAAACACTTAACCCTACATGTCATATGGGCTTGGGCTAAATCGAAAATTCTGCAGAAAATTAAATCTGCATGAGTTTCGATCGATCAAGCCTTGCAAATTTTGTCCAATAAATCCTGCAATCACTCGATTCCAATTTTACATTAAAACATACTTTGAGCATGTCTAAACCTAGACTTTATGTTTTGATCATGGTTTACCAACATATTACAAATTGAAGTTCTAATACAATAGTTCCTAAAGTCTTAGAACCTAACAAACTCCCCCTTTGTCCAATAACTCTCACATCTCCTAGAAAACAAGCTTGCAATCATGTAATTTTTTTTTTTAGCCTTACAATGTACCGATCATTTTTATTTCATTGTGTAATTTTTATTTTAGCCACATAATGTACACACCATTTTTATTATTTTATGTTATTATTTTTATTCCAAGGCTACACCTTATTTTCTTTTTGAGCATGTGCTACACTTTCTCGAGCACATCTTACGATATGTACTAAGGTGTTCATGATTGGCTAGTAAACAACGGTGAAATGGTTATTTATGCCTTTCTCTTAGGATTTTTTAGTCCTAACAATCAAAAGCATGTGACTTCAAAATCAAGATCATGTAATCAAAAACTATAAACAACTCCCACACAACATGCACTACATAGCTAAAACTAGCAAAGTGCAGAAAAATAAGCTCATCCAAGCTAAACAAGGTACACAAGCATGTTATGTAAAGATAATAGGCTAACCTTAATTACATATCCAAGATATATAATACAAAATACATCCTTCCACATCCCTCTTTCCATTTTTATTTTATTTTATTTTAAAAGAAACAAACAAAAACAACCTAATATGAAATGCATGAATGTAATGCAATGCAAATCCTAAAAGCAAAAAGAAACAAAGCTTCAAGAAAAGAATGGTGACAAAGGATTTTGAGATGAATCACAAGGACCATGTCAGAAAGACTCAATTAGATTGAGCCTTTTGCATCCAAAACTTCTTAGATGCAACTCTGGCTTTGGAGTTATTATTCATATTAGAATGATGTGCAACTCCAGGATTGGTATAAAGGTTTAAAGCCTTTACCAATTCACCAATAAGTACCATAGGATCTTGTGCTTGAGGCACAGGTACTCTTGGCTTATTTGCTCGCTTTGCAGCTTGCAACTTAAAGCAGTTTGGGCGAGTATGCCCAGCCTTTCCACAAAAATGACAAACCCACAAAGGTCTATCATGCTTCTTGTCCTTAGGGAGGTTAGGATTCTTGGGCTTAGACTCTTTAAGATCAATCCTAATCTTCCTAGGCGCTGGTGTAACTTCTACTATTTTTACAATTTCTATCTTGGGAGGCTCAGAAGAAGGAACAAAATTTGTGGAATGTGATTCAGGCACAGAGATGCTATCAACAAAACCTAAACCTATTTTGTCTAAGGGAGACTTCTGAACATTCAACATGTGATCAAGTTTAGAACTAGCAAACCTATTTGTTTGTTCTCTAGCAATAGATAATTTTAGTTCTAAGTTCTTAATCTTGTGAAGCAACATCATGTTTTCAGTCTTCACCTTATCAATCAAATTATTAGCATCAAGCAAATTCTTTAATAGGTTTTTCTTTTCAAGTTCAAGGGTAGCAATCTTTTTTAGACCTAAGTCTACACTCATTGCATCCTTTGCAGCAACTTTGCATAGCTTATTAAAAGCTTCTTACAAATCAGCACACTCAGAGAGTTCCCCATCAGAAGGGTTCTCCTCAACCACAACACTTTCATCAACTACGGCAGTAGCTGTGAAAGCAATGATGTTTCCATCTTCATCACTACCAGACTCGTGATCAGAAACTTCATCATCACTAAGGGTTACAGCCATAGCTTTACCCTTTGACCTCAAGAATGTAGGATATTCAGATTTTACATGACCATATCCTTGACAACCAAAACATTGTTGACCTAGAGAATTACTAGAAGTTTGACCAACTTTCTCTTTTGATTTATCAGCATTATTAACTTTAGTTGGTTCATTCTTCTTAAAATTCCTAGGTTCAGTATTTTTTTTAGCTCTTGCCTTTCTATAGTTGTTCCTAAGAAAATTTCTAAAGTTCTTGGCAAGATAAGCAATCTTTGTAGAAGACAGTTCATCATTAAATCCATTCCCATCAACATCATCAATTGACTTAAGAGCCATTGATTTGTTTTTTTTTTTTTTTTTTTGTTTTTTTTTTTTTTTTTGTCTTGGTTAGGTCTAGCTCATAGGACTGGAGAGATCCCACAAGCTCATCAACAGGGATGTAGTCCACATCCTTGCTTTCAGTAATGGCAGTCACTTTGGTTCTAAAGTTCCCAGTTAAGGATCTAAGAATCTTCCTAACAATCTTAGGTTGATCATAAATTTCACCCAAATTATAAGCACAATTTACAATATCATTAAGCTTAGCATAGAATTCATCAAAACACTCATCATCAGACATTCTAATGTTTTCAAATCTAGTATTTAACTACTACAACTTATTAATCTTAATTGCCTTTGTGCCTTCATGCACAGTTTGGAGAATATTCCATGCAAGTATGAGCAACCTCAACATTTGAGATTCTCTTAAATTCCTCCATAGAAACAGCATTAAAAATAGCATTCATGGCTTTGCCATTAAAAGTGGCTGCCTCTTTTTGAGAAGTTGACCACTCATTAACAGGAGTAGTCGGTTTCTCCCATTCGTATTCAATGGAGTTCCACACTCTCTCATCAATAGATTTCAGGAACGCTTTCATCCTTTCTTTCTAGTAGGCATAATTGTTCCCATCAAAGTGAGGTGGGATCACAAGAGAGTGACCGTGTTCCATGACAACAGGGGTCAAGGATCAACTCTTAAATCAAAAGATCTAAACACAAGAACTAATCGGCTCTGATACCACTTGTACATTTCTAGACCCCTTAATATAAGTTGTTTAACCTAGTTATTTAGCCAAGTGATTACTTAGGTAAATTATTTAGTTCTAGGTTAACACAATAAAATCATATCATATAAATAATGCGGAAATATAAAGAACTCAACGATATGATAACCCAAGAAAACCTAACCGGTAAAAAACTTGGGGAGGATTTAACCTAGCAATCGTCAAAGTAAAACAGATCCATTATGAAAGAATTGAAGTTTTCTACAATAGAACTTAGACCACTAACATCCTATTGCTACCTCGTGTAGAAAAATTACTACCACGACCACGTGACAGCTCCGAATCCACAGACTACTTCTTTCTTTAATCTGCTACAACTACAAGTTCTCCTACTTGTGACTTTGAGACTCCACTCAAAGGTTTCAGATCTTCTTTAAAGTTCTTTAAGCAACAACTGAAGAGATCATCAAGTTCTGGACGTAAATCTTGATATTGATAACTCTATGTGTGTGTATGAAGGTAAACACCCCTAGATCTCACAAAAGATTCAACACACAACTCTCCAAAGACTTTTTAAAACGTAGCTAGGGGTTTTCCTTTTATACTTGAAGTAAAACACTTAACCCTACACGTTATATAGGCTTGGGCTAAATTGGAAATTCTGTAGAAAATTAAATCTGCACGAGTTTAGATCGATCAAGCCTTGCAGATTTTGTCTAATAAATCCTGTAATCACTCGATTCCAATTTTACGTTAAAACATACTTTGAGCAAGCCTAAACCTAGGCTTTATGTTTTGATCATGATTTGCCAACATATTACAAATTGAAGTTCTAATACATTAGTTCCTAAAGTCTTAGAACCTAACATACTCTATAGTTAATAAGTCTATAACTTATAGAAAAGAAAACCTATAAACTAATATTTCTTTTCTATAAGCATTGAGAGTTGAGTAATGTTAGAAAAGCAATATATCCAAAAAAAACCTCCAAAATGTTCCCAAAAAGCTGCCTTCTTTACAAAATAAATGATCATCCTCCTACAATAGATAAAAAAAATTCAACAAATAATACATTAGTACCAAATACAAAACCAACTAGTAAGGAAACCAAGTTTATAACAGTAAGGGGCTAGAGGCAGAACCATTCCAAGTCAATGATTAATCATTAATATTAATTAGGGGTCGTTTGCCTGAGGCGGAACCCTTGCTTGAGCTAGTGTTTGCTGTTGCACTTGTTGTTGGTTGTTGATTTAAAACTAGAAAAGAATAGGAAATAAACACAAAATTTTGCTTGAATACATGAGACATTCAATACAAGACAATAAGTTTCAGAATTTAAACATATTACTTAAGTCAAGTAACTCCTCCTTCAATGCCTCTACATCATCCCTTGACTGGCGATGAGAAATTGGAACTGTGGCTTGAAGCCAATTTTGTGAATATACAAGGTTTTGAACCATGTGAGAAGAGAGTGAACTTCGAAATGGATCAACAATGCGGCCTCCAGTGCTAAATGCTGACTCAAATGCAACAGTGGAAACTGGTACAGCCAGTACATCCATCCTAGGAAGTGTAACTTCTACAAGTTTGACAACCTCACTCACGGGGGGCTCAGAAGAAGAAACAAAGTTTTTGGAATGAGTTTCAGGCACAATGATGCTTTATACAAAACCTAGACCAATTTTGTCTGGGGAGACTTCTGAACACTCAACATGTGATCAAGTTTGGAACTAGCAGATCTATTTGTTTATTCTCTAGCAACAGATAATTCAAGTTCCAAGTTCTTAACTTTATCAAGCAACAACATGTTCTCAGTCTTCACATTATTTAATAATTCATTAGCATCAAATAGTTTCAACAGCAAATTTTTCTTATCAAGTTCAAGAAAAGCAATTTTCTTTAAGCCTAAATCAACATTCATAGCATCCTTTGCAGCAACCTTGCAAAGCTTATTATAGGCTTCTTGCAAATCCGCATCCTCAGAGAGTTCCCCATCAGAAGGGTTCTCATCAACAACAGCACTTTCATCAACTACAGCAGTAGCTGTGAAAGCAATGAAGTTTCCATCCTCATCACTATCAGACTCATGGTCAGAAACTTCATCATCACTAAGGGTTACAGCCAGAATATGTATGTGAGGTACGCACTCTTGGCAAGCAACAAAGGAGTCCTTTTCCAAGTGGGAGATCATGGAGAGCACCTAAACCATTAGAGCTAGTGCACACGGATATTTGTGGTCGATTTGATCTAGTTTCTATTAGAGGTAACAAATATTTCATCTCCTTTGTTGATGATTTCAGCAGAAAATTATGGGTTTTTTTTTATCAAAGAAAATCTGCAGCTTTCATTATATTCAAAAGTTTCAAGGCATATGTTGAAGTAGAAAATGGTTATAAGATCAAAATACTTAGATTTAACAGAGGTGGTGAGTACACCTCAAAAGAATTTTAAGATTATTGCAAGAAAAATGGAATTAAGCAACAGTTTACAACTGCATACACACCACAACAAAATGGCATTGTAGAGAAGAAAAATCGGAAAGAATTTCTGGGCAGAAGCAGTGGCATGTATAGCCTATTTACTCAATGAATGCCCTTCAAAAAGTGTCAAGAATATGACACCACAAGAGGCGTGGAGTGGCTACAAACCAAGTGTGTCACACTTAAGAATTTTTTGGGTGTATTGCATACGTTCAAGTGCCTGGGCCTAATAGAAAGAAGTTGGATGATCATGGGGAGAAGTACATCTTCATTGGGTATAGTAAGGAGTCAAAAATTTACAAACTCTAAAACCCACTTACTAACAAAGTAGTGGTGTGTAGAGATGTCATTTTCAATGAAGATGAGTCATGGGGATGGAATGATGACATCATAAGTAAAGACAAGCCACTTGAGTTAGAAGGGCAAGAAGAAGATGTTAATTATGAAAGTTCAGAGAGACCTTCCTCAACACCCCACCGTTATGCATCATCAACAGGCACTTCATCAATCCAAGGCACTTTATCAATCCAAAGCCCAGGTAGCATTTCTCCATCTCCAACACCAATCAAAATGAGAGGCCTAGAAGATATCTATGCACAAATTGAAAAGACGAATCTCTTTTGTTTGTATGTGGACCATGAGCCTTTTACCTTCAAAGAAGCTATGAATGAGAATTATTGGCAGAATACCATGCAAGAAGAAATTTATGCCATTGAGAAAAACAACACATGGGAATTGACAGTACTTCCTCCAGGTCAAAGAACCATTGGTGTGAAATGGGTGTATAAGATTAAGCACACAGTTGATGGGAGAATTGAGTGCTATAAGGCAAGATTTGTAGCTAAAGGTTACAAGCAAAAGTTGGGGTAGACTATGAATAGTCTTTGCTCCAATAGCAAGACTTGACACAGTGAGGATGTTGATTTCTCTTGTAGCACATCATAATTGGAAAATATATTAACTAGAAGTCAAATCGGCATTCTTAATTGGCATACTTAAAGAAAAGGTGTATGTAGAGCAGGCTGAAGGTTTAGTGGTTGAAGGAGAAGAAGACAAGGTGTATTGTTTGAAGAAAGCTTTATATGGGCTAAAGCAAGCTCCTGGAGCTTAGAATTCTTGTATTGACAACTATTTTCAAGGAAGTGGTTTTGTCAAGTGTCTTTATGATCATGCAATCTACATTAAGAAGAATGCCCACATGGTGAAATTCTTATAGTTTGTCTTTATGTTGATGATTTGTTATTCATAGGAAATAGCCAGCAAATGTTCCATGAGTTTAAACAAGCTATGTTTAAGGAGTTTGAGATGACTGACTTTGGACTTATGTCATTTTTCCTTGGGATTGAGGTACGACAACAACCAGATAGCATTTTCATATGTTAGAAAAAATATGCAAAGGAATTGCTTGACAAATTTAATATGAAAAATTTCAAGCTGTCAATACACTCGTTGCAATGGATCTAAAATTGACAAGAGAAGGAGAAGGGAAAAGTATAGATCCAACTCTATTTAGGAGTTTGATTGAAAGTTTAAGGTACCTCTCAATCACAAGGCCAGATATTGTATATAGTGTTGGTCTTTTGAGCAGATATATGGAGAAACCAAAGGAATCTCACTGGCTTGCAGCAAAGAGGATCGTAAGATATATAAAAGGTACCATGGATTTTGGTCTTTTATATTCATATAATAATATTGCCGCATTATATGGATATTTAGATAGTGATTAGGGAGGTGATCAAGATGAAAGGCGAAGCACTACTGGATATGTTTTCTATCTTGGATCAACAACTTTCACTTGGATGTCCAAAAGGCAGGGTATTGTTGCTTTATCAACATGTGAAGCTGAATATGTGGCAACATCCTCTTCTATTTATGAAGCAATATGGTTGAAGAATTTATTAAAAAAATTTTATCATCCACAAGAAGAATTCATAATTATTTATGTGAATAACAAGTTTGCCATGGAACTTTCTAAAAATCCAGTTCAACATGGAAGGTAGGGGTGTTCATGGGTCGGGTTAGGTCGGGTTAAGGGGATTTCTTGACCCAACCCACCATGATGGGTTAAAAAAAATTCAACCCAACCCAACCCATCACATAAGTCCAATCCAACCCACATGGGTTGGGTTGAACCCATGGGTTGGACAGAGACAGAGACAAACTTGCAAGGCAAGATAGAGAGAAAGGGATATAGCAAATCAGCAAGAGAAAATATTGTAGAGTAAGAAATAGACTTGTAAGTTTAGACAAAGCAAAAACATTAAAAGATCAGCCAAAAGAAAAATAAGAAATCAACAAAGCAAAAGCTAAACATTGATCCACCACGGCAAGAGAGATAAGCAGATAGAGAAAGAGAGAGAGAGAGGAGAGAGAGAAGCCAGAAAAAGAGAAATAGAGTAAGAGAAAGAAACCCAAGTACCTGCACCAAACACCGGAGGAGAGAACCTCCAGAGTAAGAAGGACACCTGTGGTTGAGACAACGCAAAATCATTTAAAAATCAATATGAAGAAAACGAAGAAATCAACAAAGCAAAAAATAAATACTGATCCACCACGGTAAGAGAGATAAATAGATAGAGAGAGAGAGAGAGAGAGAGAAGTAAGAGAGAGAGAAAAGTGAAGTGGGAGAGGGGAGTGGGAGGCGACACATTAAGAGAAAAGGTTCTAGGGTTTGTGTGAACTAATTGGCTTTTATATAGGATAGGAAGAGTTGGTTATTTAAAAAAATTTATTAATTATATAATATATTTTAAATATATATTAAATATATGGGTGGGTTTGGTCAGGTTTAGAATTTTGTGACCCAAACCCAACCTGACTCGTTATCAAAAAAAATTTTGTAACCCAACCCACCAAGCCCTAAAAACCGACCCAACCTAGCGGGTTGGGTTGGATCGAGTTGGGTTTGACTGGTTGGCGGGTTGGCTACACACCCCTAATGGAAGGAGCCAACATATTGACATGAAGTATCATTTCTTAAGAGATTATGTGAAACAGAAAGTTGTGAAGCTTTAGTATTGCAATACAAAAGAGCAAGTAGCAAGTATTTTTACCAAAGCCCTATCAGTTGATAGATTCAAAAGATTGAGGACAATGCTTGGTGTGAAGATGCTTTGGTTTAAAGGGGAGTGTTGGAAGTGGTAAACTAAAAAGTGCCTCTTGATATTTCATAAAAGTTTGTCTTTTTTTTTCCCATAACTATTTGTGTCTTTTATTATTCCATAACTGTTTGTCTGTTGTCATTCCATAACATTTGTGTCTTTGAGTCTTCCACATTCTAGAATTTTTTGTTATGAAACAAAGAATTATGATAATAATGACTGCTCTTGTAACTTCACCCTATAAAAGGGGATAAATGTATGACGTGAAAATGTGTGAGAGAAAAAGTTGTAGTGAGCTCTCAAGGCAGTAACCTAATCTCTTTGTTTATGAGTTTGAAGTACTCTAATAAAATTTTCATTCCTCTCTTTCATGTGAGTACTCTGTTGAAATTTAAATCAAGGCCTAGTAAAGCCAACAACATGTACGCTTGAAAAACCAACAACATTAATATGGCTTGGTCTTAGCACAATCAAAATCATCTTTGTCAGTGGCACTGTGGCAGTTTTCTTCCTCCTTAATTGACTTGAAGAAAATACTATGGTTGTGGCAGTGTTCTTCCTCTTCAACGTCTATCATAATGTTGTCATTGTGTTTCATTATGTTGTCATTGTATTGTTACCAAGAGCCTACAGTTAACGTAGCTCCAATATATACCCTGTTTAGGGTTTACTATAATTCAAAACAATTCATCATAGTATAGATATAGTCGCTCATGAGGAGCTAGGTATGTAGCCATCAAGCCGAATCATGTTTAACTCAGTGTTCTCCTTTTCTTTCCTTCCTTTCTTTCTTATGCAATCATCATCACTCTATTTTATTCTTTAGATTTTAAGAGAACCCTTTCCATACAGAATCTCCCTTGCTGCTGCTATATCTGGAGGAGGGGCTAGCAGCAAACTATAAGAGTGGACTTGTACCAAAATATCCTTGTACCAAAATATATATAAGACTTGTTGATTGAAATTGTAGTAATGTGATTTTGCGTTGAACACAAAATATCCTTCAATTTGGTTGAGAGATGGATCGAAGATTGCTGAAACAGAATTACAATGAATCTCTGGCTATGAGCTTGTTAGAAATCCTTGATTCTTCACGTTCTTCGTGTGTTCTTCGTATTCGAAGGTTTGTGGTGGAAGTTTTTCGAGGCTTTAGAGGCTTGAATCCGTAGAGCTTCATTGATTTGTGATTTGTTGATGTTTCTGAAGGCTTTTGAGCTTGATTCCAGTAAACTTTAGGATCTAGGCAAATAGTTTGGATGATTCTGCTTCGAGTGTTCTTCGGTTTTGAGGTTGAAGTTCTTGAAGGCTTTGAGGCTTGATTCCTGCAGAGCTTCTGTACTTCTGATGCTTCTGAATCTTCTCTGATGCTGCTTGTGCTTCAGATGGCTTGGTGCCTCTTCTTAAATATCTTAGGAAGGCTTCTATTTATAGGAGTTTAGGGGTGGGTAAGCGACACGTGGAGTCTGATTGGTGACACATGTCATAGCCTGATTGTCCGCCTATGTCATCGCTTACACACGCTGGACTGCTTGTGTCATCGCTTACACGTGCGAGGCTGCTTGTGTCATCGCTTACATGCACTGATGCGTGATTGGTTTTTGCATGACACTTGGCAAATTTTCGTTGGCTTCTGAGTGGTGATAGCAAAACCTAGTAGCAGTACGTGGTGCTTTGTAATTGACTGTATTTTGTGGACTTGGTAGTATGATGTGTCAGCTTATGATAGGTCGGGAATTTTCCCTCTCTACAATATGCAAGTTGCATATCTTCGTATAAATTAGATATATCGGTTTGGCAATCCGTAATTCGTCTCCTAACCACTGGGTCTGTGACTTTTGTAAGAATATTTGAGATTTCACCATTATTTATATTGGATACCATCCCCAAGCAGACTAGTATAAACGAGTCCTAGCCTATATAGAACATCTGTAAGACCCTTAGGGTCTGAAAGTAAAGTTGACAGGCAAAAATCATTGTTCATGGACTTTTTGCAAACCTCTTCAACAAGGGCTCGACCTGCATTAGAACCATCGTAGAAAAGAGAGGTGACTAGTGGAGGGATAATCAAGATTGGTAGGCAACTAATTGGAGATGCCATTTTTTTTCTTTTTTCTTAAGTTCTCTGTCAAGAATGGTATTGTTGATTCATGTATCTTTCGGCTTCCTATTTATAATATATTAGGTTGGCATGAGGCAGTTATTTTCCACAAAGATAGGTTGGCATGGAAGATAACTCTGTTCCATGCCAAGTGAAGCAAGAGAAGTTAAACGATAATTTTCCTTTGACGCCTTATCTTTAGATACTAAACACAATAAAGTTTGAAAATATTTGAATTACGTTTTTTTAGCCAAGTTAAGTAAGAGAAGTTAAACAATAATTTTCCTT
>JARYZH020000990.1:0-47325 GCA_030021035.2 Notholithocarpus densiflorus | reverse complement strand
GAGACCCGTTGAGGTTGGGCCCACTACACCTCAAAGGCACGCACAATAACATCTACAAGAAGACATAATATTAATACAAATTAAAAATAGCAAAATCATATAAGCCAATATGAAACATTGAAACTATATATATATATATATATAAATATTCATGAATTGCAAATACAATAGATATATAAATATTCATGAATTGCAAATACAATAGTTTAACCTTAGCCCCACAAACAACATTCCTTATTCCTCCCTTGTGAATGATAGAATATTTTTAAAGACCATCATAACGCACTTTAAATAAAGTTGTAAATGTTTTAGGAGGGGGATAGGGGGTTCAATAAAGTTGCTAACTTGCTATGAATGAGATCTATATCCACGTGAGGCCAAGGTGAGGGGTAAGCGCCGAAAGCCAACTTGTTTTTGGCAGATTTGAAATTGTTTGCTGAAACAAATAAAACCCATACTAATAAATAAATCAGATAATAAAAATATAAAAATTGTGTAAAAAAATAAATTTAATGTATGCGCTCAATGCCATTAAGAGAAATTTGCTTTTCTATAAGTTTACTTCAAAGTTCAAACCCATTACGATACAAGAGAATGAAACACAAAATGTGAATGAGGATCTCCTCCAATTCTACTCTACAAAATTAGTATCAATTCCAAAATGATAACAAAATTTTACATAAATAACTAAATTTCAATCGAATTCTAAATTTAAATGTTGAGTATCTTTTGCAGTTTTTGAACTGATTGGAGAGTGAACAATTATATTTGTCTTTTGTCTAATTGCTTTTTCAAATATACTTTCCAATAGACCTTCTATCATTTTTCTATTCCATTTATATATTATTTCTTCATCATTTCTTTATTATTTCTTTAATCTTCCTTCCTTTATTCTTTTTTAATCTTTTTTTTTATTCTTCCTTTATTCTATCCTGATTACTATATTTTTCAAATTCCCAGCGGCTATATTTTTAATGTTTTCAACCGTCATACTTTCCAATGGTTTATTTTTTTTAATGATCACAGTTTTCATTTATCAAATCTATATTGGTCTTCCTTCTCAAAAAAAAAAATCTATATTGGTCTTGAAATATATCAAATCTATGTAATTTGGAATGAATTTATTCATTTTACGTTCCATAAAAAATATTAATTGTTGCTTAGTTCTTATATTTTAGATTATTATTATTATTATTTTTTGATACCATTGAACGGAAAAAACACAGAATTACATAAAGTTAGTGTTTACATCATGAATCATAGGAGACCAGAAGTAATGGATTGGCATCTTAGTGGCCTGATTAGCTAAATAACAAACATGACCAAGGACCAAATTGGGTACAAAAATCAGCCTATAAAAAAGCTCACTCTGTTGCAAGGACAGGAGGTCCGTAACCATATTCTGTTCCTGCCAATGAGGAGCCCTTTCCAGATTAGTGACCTGGACTAATCTCGTGTTGTTACATAATACCAAAATCAGCTGATAACCAAGGTTTCTGGCCTTTGTAATAGCTTCCATCAAAGCTTCCTGAGTTGCACCCGAGGCAGTCTTAGCAGCACAACTGATAGCACCTGTGAAGATAATGTTTCCCTACAAATTCCTGGCTTCATACGCATAAGCACACCTATTTGCCTTTTTCCTCTTTATCCCTGCAATCTTGATGAGAATCTGCCAATTCCTCCCAACACATGGATGCATAGAATTGTGATTGACCCTTTGTTTGTTGGGGGTGTTGTGCCTTTGAGAGATTGGTCTGGTACCTGTAAGATAAATTTTGTGCAGTTAGAATTACTTCTATTGGGTTAGGCTGTTTGCCTTCATGAATAACCATGTTTCTGTGATTCCAAATAGTCCACAGAGTGGTGAAGATGTCTTGGAGGTATCTCATTGAAGCACTATCCATCCTCTTATGTCTGAGTAATAATTTTCCAATCCAAGTCTGGACATAGATGTTCAGCAGCTCAGAGGTGTGAATTGCCAAAGTGGTGCCATGCCAAGCAGATAGAGCAAAGGAGCAGAAAAGAAACCGATGTGAGGTGGACTCCTCATCAAAGTTGCAAATAGGGCATGTACTGGGGGTGGGGATTCCTCTATTTTAGATTTTTTTTTTTGTACGAGATAAAAATTCTACTCTAACTTAATTTAAGTGTATATGTGTGTGAAATTCTCTCTTGGAAACTTGAACCTTGGTCCTTGCCTCTCGCACTTCACAAGCACTTATACTTGTGGATTTAAACTCCTGCCCTTACCCCTCGCGCCCTATAAGCACTTATACTTGTGAAGTGACCATTGTACCAAGGGTGCACGGTGATAGATTATTATTATTATTTACTAACTTATATATACTCCTTTCTTTTTTTCTTTTTTCTTTTTTCTTTTTTTAAAAATCTGTCTAATTGTAAAGACCACACAATTACACTTAAAAAAAATACTGAAAGATTAACTCAACCATTTATTACTCTTAACCTCAAATATTTTATTTACTCATTTTTATTCACATGAGAGAGAGAGAGAGAGAGAGAGAGAAACTTCTTGAAACATGTCGAAAATTTATGTTTTTTTTTTTTTCACTTTTTCATTTTGATAAAAAAAAAAAAAATCTTTTAATTCCATTATGAGTTGAACTTTAAGAACCAAAAACTTTTAATAATGTGAAAACACCAAATTTTCAAATGGATTCATTATTGGTATCGCTTTTATTGTACTCCATCACTCTAACTCAAAAAAATATGTGAAAATAAAATAACTTAACAAAAATTTTCCTTTCATTTGGTTGCTTACCTTTAAAAGGATATTTGTCCTTACCAATAGGACTAAAATTTAATCTTTCATATATTCAGTTGCATTTGATTTTACTCCTAGTCAATCTTTAATGATATTGTTGTTTATGTGATTCTATAGCACTATGAGATTGTTCCTAACTTTTATTTATTACTAGCTTGTAACCTCATATATATGCATGGATATACTTAAAGATATACAATAAGATGCATAATATAATTTCTATATATATAAATGAAATACTATTAATAGTGATTTTTATATTTTGTTAACTCTTTAATAAATTTTGTAAGGATATTATTAGGTATAAAATGTAAATTGTCCATGTTTTTTTATTATTATTATGAAGCACTTTTTTTTTTTTAACAATTTATTTATTTTAGACTCTTTAGTTTTTGTACTTAATAACTCACTTGGATGAATATTTATGATGTGGTCCTACATTTGATTCTAAAATTAAGAAATAAAACTCTTTAAGAATAAATAATTTACCACCGCGCACCTTGGTGCGGTGGTCACTCCACAAGTATAAATGCTTGTGGGGTGTGAGGGGCAAGAGTCAGGATTCAAGTATTCAGGAAGGAGTTTCACACACATATACACTTAGATTAAGTTAGAGTAGAAATTTTATCTTGTATAAAAAAAAAAATAATAATAATAATAATTTAGAACACATGACATAAAATTAGAACTCTAATTTGAAATTTTAATTCAAATTTCTTTCAACTTCATCTATTATGAGATATATATATAGATTCGGGGTATTATATGTTATATTAAAATTTATTTATTCACTAAAAAGTCTAAAATATTTCCAACAAAATTTAGATTTGGATAGGGTTCTGCAATTTGGCCTTACCATCATTTTTATGATAATCTTATTTTTAGTAAAGCATCACAAAACAAAGCCGTTAGATTTGGGTGGTCGTGTTTGACTTCAGTGGCCAGTTCATATTGGCTAGATACAATTTTGCACGAAAGGTAAATGACGAGTCAGTGGAGACTATGAATCATGCCAAGTGCCAAAACTGGTCTCCAAGCGACCACCGCCCTTTGTTACCAAATTGGCATCAAAATCAGCAATATATATATATAAATATATATATATATTTATATATATATTCAGCTTCTAATGAAGCTTCCTCCTCCAATCAACAAGCCAAAAGAACTGAGTCCAACCCATATCTTAGTTCACTAAGATTCCCAAGAGACCCCTATGATCTTGCGGAAGATTGAAAATTTTTGAAAAAACTACCCTCACGAAAGTTAAAGATGAACAATACCGTCGACAAGTCAAGATAAAAACAGTGCTACTATTCAAAAAAGTACTCGACAAGT
Organism: Notholithocarpus densiflorus; assembly: GCA_030021035.2. Classification (NCBI taxonomy): domain Eukaryota; kingdom Viridiplantae; phylum Streptophyta; class Magnoliopsida; order Fagales; family Fagaceae; genus Notholithocarpus; species Notholithocarpus densiflorus. The sequence continues at coordinate 43,205 of JARYZH020000990.1, read as the reverse complement.
TACTATTCATGAATAATTTGTCATTAACATCAAATCTGCTCTCAGTATATGCAGTAAAAAAATTTAGTCAATTAAACTATTTATCTACAGTTAAAAAAATCTTCTTTCGATTCAAAGCAGTTCAAAAGTCAGGAATCCCTAGCACCTTTGGTGTAGAAGTCTGAAAAGTCTATACAAGTGAGCAATCTAGGAGAAGAAGGCATCACTCATTTTCCACAACCTCATTTCATTACCTAATTTTCCATCTGAGTTGATAACCTTCTTAGCAAAGTAATATTTTATTTTCCGATTAAGCATTCAGTTCAAGTCTCATAGTTACCTTACACTTGTAAGTGTTTCAAGTTATTTTAGCAATTTCACCTCTTTTTTCCCTTCAACCCACATCTTCTCCCACAACCTTCAGTTATATTTTTGCATTTAAATTTTAGTTATATATCTTTATCCCAGTTATATCTAGTTTATCTTCGTATTTTGTATCCAGTTTATCTTCAGTTATATATATATTTATGGTTTGTAATTGGGTAGTAAAATTTGACGTTATGACTTAAGATATTCTTCAAAAAAATTTATTTTTTAAATTAGACGTCTAAAAGTGATTTTTTTCCCTGAGAATTTAATTGTGCATTGTCAATTTATTTTGATTTTGTAATGATTTTCTGATCTCATCATTCAATATTTGATAATCTACTATTAGTTAGAATTTTATATGCAACCTACAATATATATATATATATATATATATATAATTATAATATAGGGATGAATGAAAATTTGACCCCCCCCCCCAAAAAAAAAAGAGCCTCTGAGAGGCTACTTACTAAAAATATGTTTTTGAATATAACTCATGGACTCCAATTAGTACTTTGTGAAGCCTCCTCAATGGAGGAGGCTTTGAACTAGGCTGATCAACAGTTCTCCATCTCTCTTTCTTTCTCTCTTTGTGAAGGAAGGTACAGCTAAAGCTAAGCTCTGTTTGGAATTGGATGGTGTAGTGCCAGTTGGGTGGTCTGCTATTTATAGAGGTAACGACTGTGACGTGGAAGGCTGGTTTGTTTGTGTTTTGATATTAAAAAGGTGACTAAATGATAACAATATGGTTTTTTTTTTTTTTTTTTACAAATTAAAAAAAAAAAAAAAGAGTTAAAGCAAAGACAGATAATTAGTGGAAATTAGAGCTTCGCCTTGTTGAACTATTCTTTCGCCTTTTACCAAAAAAATGGTACATTTTCTAAAAGTTGTAAACCCATAAACTTTCAAAAACCATAGATAAATACTTAAAGCACTTTTAAATAAATTAATATAATACTAATAAATAAGATTTAGCAAGAGCTGCCATGCATACAAAGAGGCAACTATATATTAGTTTTATCTATAAACTTCAAGCAAAACATTTTTAATTCACTTTAGCCACACAACATACACTGTGTGAACACAACATACACTGAATGTACAAGGCTATTTGAATGCATATCTTCCTCTGTGTGAACACAACATACACTGAATGTACATGCGTACATGAATATAAAAGACATATATGTATTGTTGCATATAATTGGACCTCTAATATTTTTCTTTTCTGTCGTAATTAACCCACAATTAAAGTGGTTGTGTTATCTTGAAGTCAATATTGTGTCCAACGATAAATAATAATCCCAACCGACTCCTCCACTGACACAATGCCAGTATCCTCCTCTAATAGGTGTAACCTCTTCAACTCATTGCACAAGTGCTTGAAAATGTGAACATCCATGCGAAAGATGTCATAACAAACTTGAGGATTTCTTCTCTAGTACCTCTTTCACGCAATGACTTACCACTCAAGATATTAGTGCACATTGACGCTTCATGTAGTACTTTGAACATACTCTATACAAAAATTGAACGTACGTGGCAATCTCAAGCTCGACATCACTATCATTGTGACTGAATCGTAGTCACACGACTGAATCACACCTATGAGCCCAACATGTTCACATGAGCACTGTATATAAGTACATTTATATATATATAAATATATATATCAATATATCCATATACATATATATGGATGGATCTATTTATATATTGTTGTATATATATATTATATATATATATATATATGTACATAGATACTTACATACCATAACACACACACATATATATACATGTATGTATATATAATATGTGTGTGTACCAAATAAGGAGTAAAGAACACAACAGTAAAACATATGTGACCAAACAGAAAGTAAAGAAGACAACATCAAAACATATGTGATAGATAAATAGCACTAGTTCAAAGCATCAGATAAACAACATGCAAGCATTTGTCCAAAGTATTAAAATAATACACAACTTGACCATGGAAATGAAATCAAAATAAGACTAATATGTTTAGCTAGAAAATCTCATGCCACTAGCTATCTAAACGAATCACACCATCAACCACCTCCACCACCAAAAACTCACCAAGCCCTTCTTCTGTCTACTGTCATGGCAAAGAAAGTGGCTCTACTGGGATTATGAAGTCTGCTACGACCTTTATAGTATGTGAAATGATCCACATCCGTAGGCTCATTGAGCAAAGCTTTAACCGCTGGGCGTACTGGATAATTGATCACCCCCACAAATGCATCTCCTGATTGGGGTGTACTGGCCGATGAACTTTATTCAAATTTCTCCTGTGTCCTCATCAATGAACCCCAAAATAGAGTTTAGTTGTGCATTGTCATTTTATTTTGGTTTTGTAATGATTTAATCTAATCATTCAAATATTTGATAATCTACTGTTAGAGGAATTTTATATGCAACCTATAATTTTAAATTTTTTTTTTTTTTTTTTTTTGAGATGCTATATTGTTTGAATTGAATAACATTGGCAAAAGAGATATAGGATGAATGAAAATTTGACCCCCTTTTCCCATCCCACCGCCGCCTCAAAAAAAGCTCTGGCTACTTACGTAAATATGTTTTTGAACATAACTCATGGACTCCAAGTAGTACTTTGTGAAAATCTCATTTTGAATTCCTATAATCAGGTTACGGAAACAGCTTCGGTGAAGAAAGATCTAGTTTGAGACTTGGTCTGGTTCAATCTTTGGTAAGTAATTGAAGTAATATTCAATTAATGCACTTAATGACTAAGTTAATTTTTTTGGTTTGTTGTTGTCCAATCTTTTAGATAGCTGGTCTTTTCTGTTTACTTCCAACATCTAAGGATATAAAAGTACTTCCAGAATTAGCAAAAGTAACCCCAACTTGGGAAATGATGAAGCATATCATTGCTTTTAAGCTGATGAATATGCATATGCCTTGTTATGGTATTTGTGCTCTAGTTGCGTCTCCACGGGTGGGGATATAAGCAAGCGTTGATGAAAAGCCAGGTAAAAGAGGAACTCGCTGTAACATCAACCTCAAGCTTCCCAAATGCAAACACTGATGGGGAATTTCACAATGGACAAAGATTGCCTAAATGGATTTTAATCTTTTCATTACTTCTGAGTCCCTTCACCTAAACCAAATGGATATCGTGTTAATAGCAGGCGATTAACTCACCTAAACCATGGATATCATGGTACCTCATAGGGGCTCCTAAACCAGATGGATCCCATGTGGTTTTTCTTAAAGCAATCAACAGAGGAAAATCAACAATCAAACTGACAATGTGCCCACAAAATCAACTTGGAAAATACAAAATCCCTCAAGTATTTAATGCGTATAAGAGCAAATAAGATATTGCCTCACTCAGAGTGGGATGCTAAATGCATATGTAAGACACCACCTCTACTATCTCTTAAAATAAAAATAAAAATCTATACTCAGCTCTACTACTACTACATGTACTGAGAAAGTCACTTTGAAAACCATCTAGACATGCATTTTTGTTGCCTGTTTAGCCCAAACCTCAAGGGGATTTGGTCATCTGCGTCTGCCAACCCTTTGGTGACACTGGGCTCACCACTGGGCAACTCGAGGAAGTAACGCAATTTCTCTCTTGGGTTAAGAAAAGCTCAAGAAAATGTTACGCCAAATATAAGGAATGGAGCTTCTGCAAAGGCCTCATCAGTGCATAGATCAATCAGGTCTTCTCTGGCCCCCGCAAAATGATCCCTGAGTTCAGCATTCAGCTCTTCTGTTCGTCCTGATTATAGCATCAGCATTCACAATGTACAACTGTATCCATCTGCAGAACAAAGATTGGATCGTATTTAGTAAAAATTGCATTACTTAACAAGGAAAGATAGTATGGGTGGACTGGAGCAGCACATTGATAAGCATAAATCAAAAACATTTTCCACTTTGCTAGCTAATCAAGCAGCAGCAATCATTAAATTCTAATCCAGAATCTCAAGAGATACACAAGGATCAGTTCCTCAAGAGTAAATAAGAAATTCAAATTACAATCACAATATCATCATATTGCACAAGTCATTAACTAATGATTTCACAAAAGATAATTGATAGATTGAGAAATTTACCTTGCCATAGTCTTCTCCAACTCTACGAGCTATCTGAGGTCCTATAAAAAACTTATACTTGATATTCTCAATAATAGACACCTAATGAATTCATCGAAGCCCACTGCAATATTCACTCACCAATACCCACAACAAAGAAAATCAAATCAATGGTTATCGAATTAAACAAAATTGAAAATACCAACCCACCATTTTATTTTTAGTGAAAAACCAGAAAATCGAAACTTTCCCAACTTTTTTCTCAGCTACCACAAATAAGAAGTAAAAAGAAACACGCAGAAGAAGAAGGTACCTCATCCCCGAAGAGTAAAACCATTTGGGCTTGGCAAGACATATCCTGGCATAACAGCAAGATGTTGACCTCCTTTGGTCTAAAGGGATTAAAGCCGCCCAGCTTTTCTCAGGCAAAAGAGAGAATACATTCAAATTAACACAAAGCTATAAAATTTGAGCAAATGATTTGAGCATTCAAAAGCAAAAAGGTAAAAAGAGAAAAAAATTATATATATATAGCCTTAGAAAGTTTTACTTTTTTTACTGTTTCATTTAAATATACTTATCTTATTTTATTTTTTATATTCTTAAATCTCTTATTTTTCTTTATCTTCTTCTCTGCCGCCCAATGACTGTTGCCACCATCACCACCGCCAGAAAAAAAAAAAACCCACAAAACCCATCACAACCACACCCACAACCGGCCGCCGCCACCACCACCGAAAAAAAAAACCCACAAAACCAATCACAACCACACCCACAACCGACCACCACCACCATCACCACCACCGAAAAAAACTCACAAAATCCATCACAACCACACCCACAGCCAGCCACAAAGCCCATAACAAAAAAACACAACCCAAATAAAACCGCAGTCACAACCAGCCACCATAGCCACGCGCCGCCAACACCACCACACCCACAACCGGTTACAAACCCATCACTACCGCCACAAACCCATCACCACACCCACAATTGGTTGAAAACTATCACAACAACACTCCACGACTGGCCACAAACCCATCACCACACTCACAACTGCCACAAAACTCATCATCACACCCACAACTGGCTACAAACTCCATCCCAACAACACCCACAAAACCCATCACCACACCCACAACCAAAGAGCAAAAAAAAAAAAAAAAAAAAAAAAAAAAAAGAGGGAGAAACGGCTGGAGACAAATAGAAATATGAGAATTAAATTAAAAAAAAAAATTTAATAACATTTTAGCATTTTGAGAGTTTCACTGTGAATGCTCTTTAAGAAATGAGAGATAATTGATTAATGAGGAAATTACTTAACCAATTCAGGTATCTCATATCTTTCTTTCCTTTTTCTTTTCTACTGTATATGTGAGAGAGGGAGAGAGTTAGAGAAGGGTTTCTCTGTGTGTCTTTAAGAGACTATAGTTATTGTTTGGGGAAGAATAAAAGGAGTTGAGACAAGAAAATACACACACGTTTTAACTTTTTAAGACAAAAGAAACGAGAACATGACAGATGCAAGAAGACATTTTATGATCATCAATAATCATATCCAATTTCTGTTTTTCTTTTTTTCTTTTTTTTGGATTTTTTTATGAACATCCACGTTTGCATTTTCACGTGCAAAGCATCGAAGTACAATTTTCCAACTAATAAATAATCATTACTGTTCCTTTCTAAAAAATTAATATACCTAACACCTAATTATTTATAGAGCCTTAATTAAAACTCAATCTTTCGAATAAAGTTCCCAGATTTAAACCGATAATTGTGTAATTGAGCTTAGCCATTTTGGCCATCTATCTTTGAATGGTGGTCACTTGGTCATAGCCTAATAACTTATACTATATTGTCTATGAATAAAATCAGGGCATAGATCTTTCAGCAGAAATAAAATTAAAAATCAGGGTATAGATCTTCCCATCATCCATGTAAGCTGTTAGTGGGTGGGGGAGATATCAAAAAGTGTGAGTTGTTAAGACATAATAATTAAAAAATAACGGGATAAAATCATGTTATTTATAATTATAACTTAAGCATTTTACTAAAAACTTAGAAAATCTTGTCTTCCAATGGAAGATCTACGTTAGCATTTTCACCTAAAAGAATGATACACTTTCCTCAAAAAAAAAAAATGAAATATACTTTCCTAAAAGAAAAAAGAAAGGAATGAAATTCACCTGACACAGAAAATCATTTCAAATCCACCTGGCAAGAACTCCAAATCCGGAGGGAGCCATTTGCATGGTGGCTGCGAACCAAATCCGTCACATCTTGGGCATTATGCCTAGCTATACAGTTTATGTGCAACATTATTTGCTTCCCTACTTCTAAAATGGACATATCATAGTACTCAAAACTGTTTACAAAAGTTCCTCAGTTTTGATTCCATTCTTTTAAAACCTTATTTCACATTTCATCATATGCACTCTCTTGTGTTTTAGACGTGACAGCATCAGTATGTGTACAGTAAATCTATATATATTATATTAAAAGTTCAAAATCGTAAAAATTCAATTAAATTTTTCAATTTCACTAATGCTCTATTTAATTTTTAATTTTTGTACTAAGTGGGATTTATCAAAGATAAAATTTGAAGAAATTCAAATTCAATTAGATTCTAAATTGAATTTCAATCGAGTCCATCTTAGTTTTTTTATTTTTGCAAGTGAATTATTTGACGTGGAAATTGTTACTTTAAATCCAATTAAATTTAAATTATATATATACGAGAACTATTATATATTTTAAAAATGTATGGCTTAAAAAAAAATGTGTGAGCTTAATATCATGTATATAATTTGAACCTCTTTAAAAAAAAATGTATAATTGAACTGTGAGCACTGTAATCGTTTAATCAGATCCGTATATGCACAAGTGCTACACACTCGCATGCAATAAAGAGTGTGCACGCTGACACTCCAAGATTTATTTTCAGGGGTTCAATAGTGCTCTAGAATGGAATTTGCTGTGAAGAATAAAAACAAAATGATTAATTATTTTTTCCTATATAACTTTCATATTATATAAAATAATCTAAAAATGGTATTCTAAATATAATTTAGTGTACAATACAAATATATTGTACAATAGTCTACAAAAATTATTACAGTTTAAAGATTGGTAAGACAACAATCATTAAATGTATAAAATAAATATAAATAATTAATTAATAATACATTTTTGTCAAATTAATAATAATTTATTATATTAATGTGTAAGAATCTTGAAATTGATTGCCTGCTCACTCAAGAAAGTAGTGTCTTGTCCATCGTAACCAAGCCCGAAGAATAAAAGGTTAATATGTAAGAGTGTGGAAGATAGTGCTAGTGCAATTCTGTTTAAGTTCGTGTCTAAGCACTCGAAGAGCTTCCAAGTGTAACAATGAAAACACCACATTGTAATTGAGAATAAAGCTCTCCTACAGTTCTAAGTTCTTATATATGATTGATACAAATTTTATGTCGCAATACACCGTTCACTTCTTCATTTATCTTATTCTTACGTAATCATCTCCTTCAACCGAGGTTCCCCCTTATATATCCTCCTTCCTTGGGATCCTAGCCCTCCACTTGTGCCTTATGCTATTCTCAAGATACTGGTCCCATTGTGAGTTCAAGTAAAGGTGGTAAAAGGAGCTACTAGTCATGAAACTAATGCCTGTGGTCGCAAATTTTGTCGCTCATACTTTTTTCTTTATTATTCTATATGAATCTAGGTAAAATGTTTAACTTACTTAATTTAATGAACACCCATTTAGGCAAGAAAAGAAAAGATAATAAAAGATAACAAAAGGCATGTGTCATCGACTTTCCATTAGATAAATTATAAGTTTCAAAGATTTAAACCTAGAAAATCAACGCTCTTCTGCGTAATAAAACAAAACACCTTATATCACACCGAATCCTAAGCATTATTACCATCTAAAATTCCACATGAAGAAAATTTTTTGGATGTTAAAATTTAGTGGGAGTAATTTGACATTACACAATGGATATATTTTAAAAATCATAAGTTTTCATTAGGGTTTAATCGTGAGAATAACAACATGACATATTTGCTCTTTTCAAAATATTAATGGAAAATTACTTGATTTTTAAAGTTTAAGGAGAAATTGTGAATTATCCCAAATATAAAGGATGAAAAGTGTTTTTATCCTAAGTTTGTGTGTGTGTGTGTGTGTGTGTAAAACTATGTGGTTTCACTTAAAATGGTGCGTAAAGATAAAAATATAATAAAAAATACAAAAAGTCAATCCAAAAATATATATATGCAAAAAATGAATAATTTCACCAACAAAGCTTAATAAATTAAAATATATATATATATCTAGAAACACAACAAATGGTACAACATTTTCATAATACCTTTATAATTTGGTTATATTTTATTTTGACTGTAGCACTGACACTTCAACAATTAGACATAAAATGATCTAATAACAAGACGTCTAACATTTTCACAAGAGAATGCCATGCCATAGCAACATTTTCACAACAAGTCATAAGTAAAGAGGGTTGTTATCGATGGAAAAAAAAAAGTAATTTCACAAGAAGTTTAAATTAGAACCTATAACAATTTACCACAAACGACGAGTTATGAAAGTGTTGTGAGAATGTCACAAGAACACTTCTTTTTTTCATAATATCTTTATTTCTAAATAGAATGGCTCCAATACGATATTTTATTTTGACCTATAAGAAATTAAAATTTCAAATAATTATGAAAAATATTTATGGACAATTTGCTGTATTAATATATTATTGTTGTTGTTATTATTATTATTATTATTATTATTATTATTATTATTATTATTATTATAATATATAAAACAGGGTCTCATATGTACATAAAATAATTAGAAAAAAAAAAAAAGTTGAATCCAGTGATATTAACGAGAAAAAAAAAAAAAGAGGAAGGCCAATGAAGTGATGGACAATACATATTGAACAAACAAAAAAGTACTGAACCTAGTTACTGTAAATTTTTACACGTTCACACTTTTTATATATGTAAAAGTATTATTAGTCATTTAATTTTAAGGCACCTATAACAACCAATTTTTTTCAAAGGCAAAATGTTCTTCTTTTAATGATTTGATGATAATGGATGAATTTAAGACACTTGTAACAAATTCAAAAATTTATAATTTGATGATAATAGATTAATTTTATTCTATGAAAGACTCACAATTGACATAAATTTGATGTAAAATATTCTTTTTTGGATATTTTTGTGTGTCTATATTGAGCTAGACAACTTATGAATATATTATGTTGAAAATTTTGAAAAAAATACTATAACTCGACTCCCTAATAAAAATCCTGACTATGCCCTGCCCACTGCACCAACATTTACCCTTAGTTTTATCTGGTGGAGCCTTCTAGCAAGTTACAAATTGTCTTGGAATTCTCTGCACGCTAGTCTTGCTGCAAGAATGTGCCCTTTATAAAGTCTGCTTGTTTAGCTTTAGAAGCTGAAACGTGCTTTTGAAACCAAAAAATAAAATGTGTTTGGTAAGTTTTTAAAAGTTGCTTTTTCTAAAAAGTTGTGTTTTCATTTCAGAAGGAAAGCCCAGAATGCGAAAGCAGCAAGGAGGTCCATTGCAAAAAAAGCGCTAAAGCACGTTTCATGTTACCATTGGAAGGCCAAAAGAATTTCAAATTGCCTTACTCAGTTTTTCTAAAACCCACTTCATCCCTTTGTTTATAAACATTACCTTACAAAGGAACTCAATAATGAAATCAGAAACTCAAGAAAAAACCACTGACTCATTTCATCGCATGTCGTTGGCAGTGGAGAAGAGATCAAGCAGCAGTGGGGAGGAAGATAGGCATGTGAAGGTAGAGTGTATCACAGACGACGCAGGCGATTTTCCTCCCTTGGCTATTTCCTCTCTCTATCTTCGTTTGATGAGAATCAAATGGTGTGGTTGTGTGTGACCTTTAAGTTTGTGTGTTTGATGGGATAGAGGGAAAAACTTGCAGACGAAGTGCTAAGAGAAAAGGGAGAAAGGAAGAAAGAAAATATAAAAAGAAAGAGGAAGAAAGAGAGCTCTTAAGAATGTTCTGGAGTTTGGAGGAAGGGTAGGGAAAAAAAGAGGAAAGAAGGAAAAAAAAAGAAGAGAGTAAGGGTACGTGTGGAGGAGAAAAAAAGAGGGGAAAAAAATGAAAAAGAAGAAATATGGTACGTGTGTGGAGGAGAAAAAGAGGGAAAAGGAAAAAGAAGGAAACGCTTATCACAATATTTTCACAATACTTTCACAATAAATCTTAAGAAGAGTGCGACATAAATTAATATTTAAGGAGAAAAAAATAATTTTAATACGTTCAAATTAAAATTAGTATCAATTTATCACAACGATTTTTCGCGAAAATGCCAGAAAATATTATGAATGTAGCTTTTAAATGAATAAAGAAAATCGATTTAAGCATTTCACGGTTAGCTGATTTAAGTATTTGTAAATAAACTCCATTTATATATACATCACATTTTTTGATAATTTACTACTCAAACTATCACTTTATGTTACTACCAAACACTCAGTTTCAAAAACACTTTAATAATCTCTTACTAAACATTCGGGCTTTTTTTCAAAAGCCTCAAGAATTTCATATCAGACTTTAAAACCTCCACTCTTCAAAAAGTTGACAAAATCAAAAAGTTCGAATCAAACTCACCCTAAACCTTGTATCTAAATTTAAACTATGGAGCTCTGCAAGTGGGGCTTTAGTTGTCCATCATTGTCCATTACTTGTCTTTATAACTTTCACAACATAAAATATTATATCATATTCCTTAATCAAAAATAAATTATAACATATTCCACGCTAGTAGGCCCTATCTTGGTATTTTAACGAACCGTCCACGCGCACTTCACCCATGTTAGCACACGAGCTTTCTTCTTAAAAAAAAAAAAAAAAAAAGAATCACTGCAGCTGAATGAATCCAAATAGCTATATGCCTATTTTAACTCCACCAAACACAAAAATCCACACCACTACGCTGGAGCTAAAGGTAAAATTTTTTCTTTCATCGCTACACGCACATTTATAACATTACAGACAGAAATGGTTTTAAAAAAAAAAAAATTTTCTCTTATTAAAATATTATTTTTTCCTTTCTTTCTTTTTCTTTTCTTTTCTTCCTCGTGAACTCTCACAACTCTCAACCTCTCTCAACTTTCGACCTCTCATGCCGCCCCCGCCCCGCCGACCCACGCCGCCGACACATGCCGCCATTGCACTCCTCCAACTCCACCCTTTCACGACCCACTGGCCAACCCAAGCCCCAAGTCCCAAAACGAAGAGATGTACGGTAAAGCGATAAGATCAAAGCTGCACTGGAAACCAAAGCACTACGAGATACGATAGCTGCGGCAAGACGACAATGTGGTCGATTTCCTCCACCGAACCCCACGCGAATATCTCCAGCCATCAAGTGGTAACATCAATGGTAATTTCAGTAACACGCCGTCCCTATGGCGCCAAGGATCGACGACGCGGGAATTCCCGGGTTCATGGGTTTTGGATTGCCGGGTTTGTGGTTTCCGATTTTTTTTTTTGGTTCTTCTTGCATGGGTTTTTTGTTGCTTGAATTTTTTGGTTTACAGACCGTGATTGTATGCTGAAATGGCGGTTTGTTGGTCAGGTTGGTGGGGTTTGGCAAGCTGTGGTTATGGTTGTTGCGGGCTGTGCAGCTATGGTCAGGGTTGTGTTGGTGGTTTGATTTTTTTTCTTGCCATGGGTTGTGTTGTCACATAGAGGTTGTTACAGTGGAGGTGGTGTAGGTGGATGGGCTGGGTTGAAAGGTTTTTGTGGGTGGTTGTTCTGGTTGGCGGTGGCTGTGAATTGTGACGGTTTATCAACAGGAATTAAGCAATGGCATTTATTATTTTTATCAGTAGTAGTATATATTATTTTATTACGTTTATATTATTTTATCAGCAAAGTGCCAAAATAACCAATCGCAAAGACGCTGGAAGAGAGAAATGTATAAAATAAATTTTGTAAATGACAAATACCTACCCCTACCAATAACTGTTAATACCTTACATGCACAAAGTAAAAATTTTCACTTTTCAGTGTATGTACGAAAGGCATCAGATCAAGCTAGTTGGAGAGAATCCCAATTTTCAAAAGAATAATTCAATTGCTAATTATAAATCCCATCTGACATGCACGTCCTCCAATAAAAGTCAAAGTTTTCACTTTTCAGTGTATGTACGAAAGGCACTCGATCGCTTAGTTGAGAACCCACTTTCAAAAGAATAATTCAATTGCTAATTATAAATCCCATCTGACATACATGTCCTTTTAATTCTCCTAATCCCCAAACATTTCTGTAACTTAGATTCCTAGAAATTCTAATGGTGCAGCCTAATGGTGTTTTTTTATTCTTTTGATATTGGCTATTGTATCATTTGTTTTGAATCTATTATTACTTTTATTAGGGTCAAGTCTTGCTATTTTATAATTCCTCAGTTTTGCTTTAATAAATTTTTTTCCAAAAAAAAAAACTAATTCTCAACTTAATAAAAAGGAAATTACGCTTACACGCTGTCATTCGAAAAACACTCTCTGCTCATCTACTGGGCTTAAAAATTCGCGACTTTACCCGAGGTGAAGTTCGTTGTCTCCAGCTATCGCCCTCGTTAAAATAGGAGTACTTTGCATTTACTACCATTTTAGTGCTCCTCTCCTCTCAAATATAAAAACTAAAAAATCAAGAGAAAAGAAAAAAAAAGATCTAAAAGCTAGGTTTTGGCAAGTAACCACATCTCCTACTTCCATTTTTTCCCCCATCCATTCTCCTTTATATCCATTCTTTTCTTTCTTTTCATTCACCTTTCATTGAAATGAAACCCATTAAATATTTATTCTTCCACATAAATAAAATTCCGTTTGGAATAACAAAAGATGCTTGAATGGATATTCAATCTATCACTTGGTTGAAAGTTTCTATAAATGAATGAAATGGTTATGACCGAATACTCTCCATTCTTATTATCTTCTAATTCCTTTATAAAAAATGATTCATTTTCTTTATCTAAGGCCAAAAAGAGACAAATTAAAGGGCAAAAAGTCATACTAACATTTTTTTTCCTCTTTTTTGCAATTTTTTTTCAATTTTTGTATTTCAACGTCTGGAGAGATTTCAGGTTGAGGAAGGCGCACCACTTGTGTAAACAAATCCCAGCTCTCACCTCGTATGCCTTTCATCCCAACAATGCAGCAGTACAGCAATTTTCACCGTGGTTGGTCAGTCATAAGATCACTTCTAGTGTCTTCTTCCAAGTTTACTACCAAGTTTGTCTCTTCCCTAGCTCAATGCGACAAACCTTATAGTTTATACATATCTCAAGAAGCTCAAGAGCGTTATTGAGTTAACTAATTTCTTTCAGAAAATTTTTAATTTTATAAATTAAAAGCTAACCTTAAGATCTTTTTTTTTTCTTGATTTTGTTTTTATCTTTTAAGATGAGAGATATGCCAAATAAAAATACAAATTTACCCATGCTTTTAACAAAGCGCCGCAGAATCGAGACAAACAGTAGCTTACTCGTGGGGGTAAAATGCCAATTTTTAAATCCTGAAAAGTTGCTGCAAGAATCACAAGCTGAGAAAATTGTAATTTCCCGATAAAATGTCGCAACACTAATTTATAAAAAAAAAAAAAAACCTCATTAACTACTATACTATACAACTAAAAACAATAAATCAATTAATAAACAATTACTAAAAGGATCTCAACAAAGTAAATACCTTGATTTTAATAGTATTCTTAACCTTAGTTTTAGTTACAACATGCCTCGTCTACTTCACTCCTCACTTCATTATCAATTCAAACTCCTCCAAACAAGATAAATGGTAGCCTCTCAAGCTAACATTAATTTGTTGATACTTACGAATAAATTGTTTCGTTTGATTGAAAGCCTTTACAATGTTGGTCTTTGACCATAGAATGCATACATAACTTGTAAGAGACCTTAAATTTATACCCTTTGCCTTTTTGTTTGCTGTGGTGAGTTGGAGGTTTTACGGGACAAAATACTTAGTTAGATACAGAATTCCTACTACTACAAAGAAGTCACAATTGTATATCCAATCTTCACTCCTTCCCATGAGAAGTATGTTTCCTTCCACTTAACTACTGGTGGTTTTGTTTGTGACAAGTCTTTGAACATAGCACCTAAATTCTACATTCCACACAATCCACAATTGTTGGCATAAAAATTTTGATCATTCATTATATCCATTTGGCAACCAACCAAAATCTTGCCTATAAGTTTGTTGTTACTCAACCAACATAGTTTTTAGTAACTTTCTTAGTGATTTTGGAATCGAAATTAATAGATTGTTGTGTGACAAGTCCATACTCTCTAGATTTTTTAGATCACTAAGACTTAGATGGTAGTCTCTCATAAAGGTTGCAATAAAAATTCATTACTTTTAACAGTTATAATTCAATACTTAACGAAATGCAATAAAAATTCAAATCTAGCCAATACTTTTAACAGTTATAATTTCTTGAAGATGATGGATATGACTTTGGAAATCTGTCTTCAATTACATTTTCCAATCAACATGTTTGTCTCCGTGTGAACTGTGAAGTATATATGAATATGCAGGTTTTACTTTAATTCACCTCAGCATATTACCTGCTGCATCTTTTTTTTCTTTTTCTTTTTATAACAATATTGAATTAGAAGATATTGACAGTGGAAGTTAAGACTTAAGACAATAGATGTTGTGTTTCTATTGTTCTATGAACCTAGATCAGCTTTTGCTATGCAATTTGCAACAACAATTGCAACAATAACAAGAGAAATACAAAATAACTTAATGGCTTGAACTTCAACATATTCATTGTACTAGTCAATGAGCCATGCATATATTGTACCAGTCAATGAGCCATACATAAGTTATAAGAATATGTATTTATTTTTGTAACCTGATAATATAATTTATTTTTTAAATTTGCTAAAGATAATATACTAGATTATTAGCCGTCTAGGGATTAGAGTAACCAGCCAAAGAGGCATTTTAATACTCAAGAATTTTCAAGTTCTCTTTCTCTCATTCTCAAAATAAATAAGTTCTCTTCTTTCCTATTATGCATATAAGCACCACCAACTTATATCAATAAGTGTGTCCCCTTTCCGTCTCTACAAATTTATCTTTCTATATACTTTTTTATTTTATTTATCTTTTATTTTTGCATTTTTATGCTTTGTTAATATTTTTATTATTATTATTTGGATCATATTCTTCTAATTTGTGTCATAAATTCAGGTAAAATTAACAAGGGTAATATGTTAAAACATCTGGGGCTTCCAACAAAAAGCAAAAAGAATTCAAAGCTCCTGAACACCAAGATTGCCTCCATTTAATCTCAAAGCAGTCAAGCAGAAAAGCATTGATTCCTTTTACTTTTCCTTGCACCACATATTTACTAGAACTTTGGAACATGTCAAAAGGAAATTTTGTTCCTAAATTTTGGTTACAGTACTCTATTTGCTTGAGCAGAAACTAATTAAGATGCATGCCGAATAGTTAAAGAGCATCTTTAGGCTCAGTGCCTCCTAGTGAGGGATGCAAGTGTTCCACCCTTTGGGTCATGAGCAATGTATATTGCTATGTAACTCATCGAATGAAACAAGAACAAAAAGTTAATATATTGGGTGTGACAGGCTTTGTGGATAAGGACATTGGCCATTAAAAATTGACTATTGATCAAGAAAGAGCAACAGGCATACTAAAACCCAACTGCCAAAAGCCACTGGTATTAAATACATTCGAGCATGCAAACATTTTGTTCATAACTTGTCAAGAAATTCAGTACTGTACATTTTTCTGAAGGGTAATTGTATAAGGGTAAATAGTGCTAATATGCATCACACTGCAAAGAAACTACCGTGCTGGTAATAACTAAATAAAGGAGGTTGACTATAATTTGAACTAATACCATTCATCAGTAAAAAAAAGGAATTGATTTGTTTGATAATGTCCCTCCCCCATTCTATCAAAGCACAAATCATCAAACACCACAAACCATCAACTATTTTAGCTCCTATCATAGCACAGAGAGAGGTATCTTGTCATTTTGCATAAATGAACAACAAGAATAAAAACATATGAAATATTTGAACTGACAACATGCCAGCTCTAATTAGTAGAAAATAGCAGATAGAAAGAAGATGCCAAATCTCCACTTCTATTTATTGCCTATTACTTAATGTACTGAGAAAGCCACTTGAAACCATCTCCATAACTCCATTTTCCTGACAATACTACACATGAAAACCTCAAGGGACGGACATTTGAGTCTGCCAGGTTTACCTTACCCTTGCCAGTGGTGAAGTTGTCAGGCCTCCAGTGGAAATCCAATTCATCTTCTCTGAGGCGGCATATGGTGGCATCAATCTTGTTGCCAAGAATAAGGAATGGAACATTTGCTAAGGCCTCATCAGAGAGGAGAGCATCCAGCTCTTTTTTGACTCCAGCAAACCTCCTGTCATAAGCGCCCACTAAGTAGACAACTGCATCCACCTTCAGAAAGAAAACAATGTATTTAGCAAAAATGCATTACTTGTGCACAATAGAAGCATAATTTGAGCCTAAAAAAACAAATCCTGCAGCACAGTGAAGCAACATAATGAGTATAACTTGAAACATGTTTCTCTTTGTAAGTCAATCAGGAAACAATCTCACAAATTCAAATACAAAATTTCAAGAGATTTAAGGATCACTATTTTCGCATATTTCCAAACAGTTATTTTTAATCCTCAAAACAATTGAAAGCATTCCTCTGGTTTTTAAAACAAGACAAAGAAACAAGGTCCAATCAAGAAATAAAAATTAACATGTAAGAGGTCAACGATCACCGATGTACTCGTAAATATAAAATGCCATTTTTAATGCAAGAGATCTACAATGTATATTTTGACCTAGATAGATTGGTACAATGGCAACGAGGAGTGAATTATGTATGGTGAGATACTATATGGGTCTTCTAAACATTGTAAAAGGTGCCATCAGCGAATCCCCATGATCAATGTCTGCCTCCCATGAATCAGATAAACATGGAAATGTTTGTCTGGGATTATGAAGGCAGAACTATCATAACATTTACAATTTGCAGGCTATAACATAAGCAAAACAATTGCACAGAATGCTGTATTCACAATTAGATAGCAAAGCTCAGGAATATGTAAGAAGTCACTATTTCTTTACATTTCTCTGGTTTTAGAACAACTGACAAGAAAAAGGCCCTATCAAAGAGAGAAAATTGACATGTAAGAAGTCACCGGATGTGTACTAGTAAAAAAAAAAAAAAAAAAAAAATTCCATATTTTAATGGAAGAGATCCACAATGCACCTAGATAGATTTGCAAAATGGCACAAAGTATGCACTATGTATGGTGAGATACTAATAGCAGACCTTCTAAAAACAAAAAGGTGCTATCAGCGAACTCCCACGATCAATCTCTGCCTCCCCATGAATCAGATAAACACGGAAAAGGTTTGTCTGGGATTATGAAGGCATAACTATCCTAATATCATTCTGCAGGCAATAACATAAGCAAAACAATTGCACAGGAGGCTGGTGATTCAATTAGGGATGGCAAAACTCAGAATATGGTAGATTTTTATCTAGCTAGTTGAGAGGGAGGGTGGGAGGGGAATAATTCATGTACTTGCATAAAAGCAGAAAATTTCATTTTCTTAGTAATTTGATTAGAATGCAGCCAAATCCAGTTTAAAACATTACAAGAGCTAATTGTTCCATTCTAAACCAAATATTTGCTATTGTCAAATTTATGGCACATATAGTCCCAAGACTCACAACCCAAAGTTTATCACAATTCAAATCAAGGCGAATCTGAATCTGAATCTGGGCTTACTAGCAAAAACTAGTCACAATCATTTATACCATATTACCTATTGTTCAACCTTGAATCACGCAATTAGCTTCCTATGAAAATATATATATATATATATATATATAAATATAAATGAAAGTACTCTCAAGAGTAAACAAAATATATATTATCATCACATTCCACGAATCAGAACTAAACATTCTCACAAAGATGACTATTTATAGATCGATATATCTACCTTGGCATAGTGTCTTTCCACACTTACGAGCTATTTGATGTCCTCCCAAATCAAAGGCCTTAAACTTGATTTTCCCAATACTCAACTCCTCTGATGTAGGGTACTGTGTTGGCTGGTGCTGAACTAATCTCTGCAATATTCCATTACCAAAAGGTCCAAAACCCAGAAAAAAAAAAAGAAACGAAGAATATCAAGCCAATAGTAATCAAACTATACAAAAGCCTACCAACCATTTGTTTGCTTAGGAATCACAATTTAAAAAAATAAAAAAGCTCTTTTCAGTCTTTTAGGTTTTGTGTTGTTGTGGCTTTAAATTTATAACTTCATAGAACCAATAATACTGATAGCATGAGCAAAAAATACTAATAACTATCTTTAATCAGATTCAGTTTGAAATTCCCTCTCTTTTTTGTTTTTGCTTTAATGATTTTCCTAATTTTCCTACCTTCCAAGAAACCAGGCAGAGCTTTGTACGAAAAATAAAAATTCAGGCCAGCAAAGTAAATATGCTTCCAGTTGAGTCAAACACTTAAACACTTAAACACATAATCGCATCTCCTTCCTAAAAATCTATTATCTGAATAAATTTCTTCCGCTTTCCAACATTTTCTCATCAACCAAACCTTCAATTAATTACATAATATAAAAATATGCAAATTAAAAGCTAGCTCAATATGATAATTCACAAAGCTCTAATAATCTACCAAAATAATTTTTTCCAGCATTTTCTAATCAATCAAACACAATTCATTTAACAACAACAAAACAAAATTAAAATTAAAACCTCAATACCCCCACTCTAATACCCACTAAAATATAAGAACCTAACACCTAACACCCAAATCAGTCTTTTTTTTCCTGGTGGTTTCTGATCTATTAACCACAAGGTCCACATCATCGATTGCAATATAACCCCCTTTAAAAATATTCATACTAAAGCTTTATAACATACCCAACATTCTAATAATTTCTAAAATCAGATACCCAACTCAAATTCATTCTTTTCCCACATTTCTCAAAAACCAAAGCCACCACTCTAATGGAATAAATATATAAATAAATAAAAACACAGGATTTGTATTCTTTCATTTCCATTTATTATTATTCAATTTGTAAAAAAAATTTAATTAAAATCAAATGAACACCACAACACCATCAAAATTGAAACTTTCCCCACACATTGGCTACTCCTGGTGTTTCCAATTGAGATGTCCAAAGTTTAAATCCTGACCCCCCAACTAGCAAATTATCAAAAAAATATCATTAACCAAATACTGCAATTTTAACAAACCAACACAAATTTCCAAACAAAATCGAAACTTTCCAACATTGGCTACTCCTGGCATTTCCACAGAGATGTCCAAAGTTTAAAATCCCCACCCCAACAATCGAATTATAAAAATTATCATTAACTAAACACTAAAATTTTAACAACTAACATAATACCCCAAAAAAAAAAAAAAAGCTTTAAACTTGACATATAGGGTAAAAACAGGGCACTAGGAATTCAGCTGGTTTTAATAAATAACAAATTTCATTTCCAAGAATTATAATATGCTTCCAACTTTAACTCAAAATTACAAAAACAAACAAAAATACTACTGCCCTTCAGCTGATTTTTAACAAATACCCAAACTTCATTTCACAAAATATATAATGGTTTGAAAATAAAATTCCAACTTAACTCAAAATTTAATACTGATATTCAGCTGATTTTAACGAATACCCATATTTCATAAACAAAAGAAAATACTTTTAGAAGCAACATCAAATGAAAATACAATCTCAACCAACTTCCCTAATTGTCTTCTTTAGCAAACTAAGCACAGGTAAATTTAACAAATAAAACCCAAAACTTAAAATTTAAAACAGAACAAAAACAAAACAAAAAAAGGGTACTCCTGTCTTTGAGCATAAGGAAGCAAGGTGGTTTTACCAGTGTTATCAAGGCCTAAGAACAAAATCTTAGCTCTCCTTGCCACAACCCTTAGCGAAGCTAAACTCCATAGAACCAATCAAACAAAACATGGTTTTTTTATTAGTACCAAATATCTCCAAGATTTAAAGCTAGTGCCACTCGATCTTGATCGAGCACAGAGAGAGCTGGGTTCTTGGCGTGGGTACTAAACTATGAGGAATTTTTTGGGGTTTGGAGGATTGTAGCGGTGACTGGCTGGGTAGGTTTGAGAGTTGGTGTGTTGGTGAAATATGAAGTGGGGTTTGTGCCTGTGAACCGGGTTACTGGGTGGGACTATTGAGCAGTCATTCCAACCAATGAATTCGATGCCACCTATGAAAATTTGTAAATTGTCTTCGTAATTAGCACTATAAATAAAAATTACCATACTGCCATATTCGTGAGCAATAACTACATTTTATTTGGCTTGAAAGACAGAATGACAACTTTAGCAAAGCCTTTTCACAGACCTCTAATAATTTCTCATGACGGAGCTGTACATGATAAAAATGATAAGGTAAAAACTATTTTAGTTAAATATGGCAAACAATAGGTCGGGTCAATCGGATTACTGATCAAAATGCGTTGAATTAAAAACGGCCATTTTAAACGGTTGAAAAGGGCTGAGCTAATTGGGTTGTGAACGGGTTTCAGCTCGAATTTGTATTTTCACATGAAAAATTAAAATAAAATAAATAAACAAATAAATACTAAGTTTTTAAAGAGAATGAATCAAATCACTTAAGGAAATGAATTAAGTATAATAATTTATTCTTCTTCTTCTTCTTTTCTTTTTTTGTGCTATGGGCACCTAATATTAATAGACTATTTGTATTATTATACATGTGAAAGGGGGAAAAACAAACCAAACATAAAATTTTCATATCCTTCAATTCTGATTGTTTTATACGACTAAAATTCTTTACAAATTACGACAACAAAATATTATATGTTAATAAATCACAAAACAGAATGTTTATAATTACAAATTCACAACTTGAGAGTGATAAATTCTGAGCACAAAAAGTATATATTTTAAGTTTACACATTTCAGATTCAAAGTTCATTAATGATGTGGACTTTTGGACTTTTCTTTTACTTTAGTTTTGTTTTGGGCTAGTTAGACTTAGTGTTAGTAACTTAGTCTTAGTATTTAAATTAGTGTTAGATGTTTAGTAGTATAGCCATGTAGCTGTAGATGGTTCTTTAGGACAAACATAAGGGATGAAAAAGAACTTTTTTAATAATTCTAAGGATGATAAACAAATTTTTGGTAAACTTTTTATGAAAGATTAAACATTTTCAACAATTGTGGATTTAAAAATGAACTTTTGTAGTTTTTTGGGCGACTTAAAACAAATTCTTAAGTGTTTTTAATTAAAATAATATTTTATAAAAATTAAAAGATTAATAAATTGCAACTACGACTTAAATGATACCTGATATATCTGTAAATTTCAAAATTTTGATTATAAACTATCGTTATGTATTGCTTGATTTGACCTCTCTATCAATGCACTATGCTGAACTGTCCATTAAACAATCAAACATTGAGGTTACAAACTCAAAATAATCCCAACATAAATGGTGTAAAATCGAATATAAACATAGAGTGGTGTTTATGGGGTGCCAATCTTCACTTAAGACAGTTAGGCATGACACATTAACAAAAGGAATAACTAAACAATATCTTAACATTAGGAGAAAGCATATCAAAATTTTAAAATTTTTAGAGGACAAAATCAAAATTACCCCAAATTTTAGGGATGTAGTTCTAAATTTAGTCAAAGTAGAAATACATGTAGTTTTTTTTAAAAATTATAAATGGTGAAAAAAACATAATATATATATATATAAATGTCAAATAACTTTAATATATGTTATTATTAGAAATGCATAATTGTAGGATCAGGAACACTAAAGCTTATGAACAAATTCATGTATTTGATCGAGCACAACTAATTTATAAGAACAAGAAGGCAATCTACACTAAAGACTATTCGAGCTTATTTTTACGAAATCAAAACACCGTACAAAATAATTTTTAAATGCGCGAATACTGGGTAAAGACCCATTTTTAACGAAAAATTGTTAAAGGAAGTTTATAGTCTCAAACAACAGACTAACCCACAAACGCGATGAAACGCTGAAACAATAAATCATGCTACTGTTCATGAACAATAGCGTGGGACATAAATTTTTCCACTCTTTGAAACCGTGCTAGCAAAAATAAAAAAATAAAAGAAGAAAGACAAAAACGTAAACGCAAAACGCAACTTTTTTTTCATCCGGAATCCAAACGGATGCTAAAACAGATAGATTCAGAAATCAAGATGAAATATCTGGTTGTATTTGACTTGAATAGGCTTTCACCGAGGTACAATAGTTTTTGGAAATTTATAATACTTTCTTTTTAGCAGAAAGATTTAGATCCCCTTCCCTATGGGAAGGTCCCATTTTATATCCCCAAATCTCCTTTCTTTCTAGTTGTAGATTACCATGTTGGATGTCAGAGAATTTTTGTCCCATCAGATCCTTTCCTCCTTCCTCTTAGGACATGAAAGGTGACTTCTTTTAAAGAGTGCTTACTGTTTGAGCTTAGTCACTATCATTTACTGCGGTCGACATGAGGTAAGAATACTTAATTAATGCAAATGTAACTATTACTTTGGACTCTGTGTTGTCTCTTTGACACTCGGCAACTATTCTAGTACGTTTCCTCGGTTATACTATTGTCTAGTTGTCCTCAACAAATGGGTCATTGCTACCTCAGCGGGAAAGCCTGAATTACTCTTCGGCCCTTCGTCTTCTGGCCTTCGACCATAGGATTTGGGCTTTATTTCCAGATCTTCAAATTGATGTTTGATAGGCCTTTCTCGGCCTAGGCTTTGTCTGGTGGAAACATTCATCTACAATAATGTATTAGTAGTCTAGTAGTCTAATAGTATGTCAGATGACTCAATATATGTATTATTAGAGATACATGTGCATCTCAAACTATATAATTTACTTGTAGTATGGAGTATGGAGTATAAGTTTTATTATATTAAAATACAACATTATGATAAATTACCAAATAATTCTCTCAAAATAAATATTAAATTTTAGTTTTGTAAATTTCTTGAAAATTAGATAATAGAGTACTGAATTAAACTATCCTAATAATTAATAGGGCTTTACTAACGTATGTTATTGTGTATACGTTAAGAACCATTTTTAAATTTTTTACAAGCAGTGTTGAATATGTGATTAATTTTTCCGATACCATTCACTCTCTCATAAAAATTTCCTAAAATTGATGATTATTGTGTGCCTAAAGTCATACATTAATTGGACCCTAATTATAAAATAAATAGAATCTAGTTGGCGTAGAAATTTTAATTTCTGAAACTTGGGTAATAAAATTAGCAAAATTAACTATCCTAATAATTACTTAATTTAATAATTAAGAAGAGTGTATCCACTTGTGGTAGAAAGAAAATAACCACTTTTTTTCAATAGATCTAACCACATGTCCACTCTCTAGGATCAACTCTTATTATATAATAAGCATATGATATGATAGATATAATTTTAAAATAAATTTACTAGTTTATTAGATTCTCAAAAAAATAAAAATACTAGTTTATTTGGTAATTTATAACTTAAAAATCTAAATATATTCCTATTTGTGTGTGTATATATATATATATATTTGTAATTTTCATCAAATTTTAATTGGTTTCTTATCACATATAGTAAGCAAATTAGTGATCCCTAGCCCTACCTAACAAAGAGATGTCCCCCCAAATGTGGGTTTAATTGATTGAGGTGCCTGAAAGCAGAGTAGGACATCTAAAAATCTCCCAATTATAATATCTATATATTAAAAAAATTCAACAAGCAAACTTTTAACAAGTCCGAAATCTATATGTGATTGTTCTCAAAAAAAAAAAAAAAAAAAAATTATATGTGGATAGATATAAAATTTGGTTCCAAAGTCCCAAAATCATTTTTGATAAAGATTTTTTCCCATTTTAGTTTTTACCGAATAAATAAAATATACAAAAAAGAAACAAATTCAATCATTAATATATCAACCAGAACGATAATTTTTATCCATATTCATTAACTCACTCATTAACCACCTAATTTGATAAATCTTCCCACCTATTTGAATATTTAGATTAAATAGAGAAGACCCATTAGGTTATTTAATTATATGAGTCTGACAGATAAACTCACTAATACCCATCTAATTTCAGACAAACTTCCAAAAGGAAATGCGAAATTAATCTATACACTAGGTAATGTCTCAAATGAAACAAAGGTGATGGGTGGGTGGACACTAAGAAGAACAAAAGGCAGCAAAGGTTAACAAATCATAACCAACGAATTAGCCTACAAAAAAATTAGACATTGCGTTGATAGCAAGTTCTTTTCATTCCCCTACCAATCTTTATCACTTCTCAATCAACATTTTGAAGGATCTTGCATGATGGCTTAAATGGTGTTTCGAGAATCACCCTAGAAATGACAAACTTTAAGAGAAACTTGAGAAAGGCTTCCATTACTCCTTTGTTTCAGCCAACAACATACTACCCACTACCCAACACATCTCTTGCTATCCATGCTTTCAATATACTTTCATCCGAAATTTACATGTCTATCCTATATAGTAATAGTACTAGTATGGAAATAATATATATTAGAACATAAAAAGTGAAGTAAAGGATTTGAATTTTTGGCTATAGACAACCAATTCCATTTGAAAGGCGAGAATGTTGGAGAACATGCACAAAATATGTGGTGCCAAGGTAAGAAAACAATCTTCTACTCCTCTATACTCGTAATTTGTCATTTTGAGTGCTACCATACATATCGGAAGAATTTTTGACTATCACACTGGCGTCACTCAAAGCTCAGTGTGATTTGATCCACATGTCTTGCCAAAACTCTGTTTCTGAATACTGTATCCCGTGCACTCCAGTTATTAGTACTTATTAAAAATCTGTTTTGAATGCTATAATCAGGAATGAAATAGATTTTGGCCGAAGGATCTGGTTTGGGACTTGGTACGATGGAATCGTTCAATTCCTTGGTAAGTAATTCAAGTAATATGAGTTAATTTCAATTTTTGCAAAAGTGATTCAAGGTAATATGAATGTTGCTTGCTGTGTGTGTGAGAGAGAGAGAGTTAAGAAAGAGAGACTGTTTATTTATAAACTCTAGTACTGGTGGTGAAGGCTACATGGGTGGAAGAAGAAGAAGAAATTTCATCTAGATAGTCAAAATGGTGACTGTTGACAGGTTGTGCCTGTTTGGAGTTAGGAATCATTCTAGACTGAAAAAAAAAAAGTGCCAAAAACCTTACCTCTCTTTTCCCACTAGAAGTGTTAAACACGCAACGCCTGTCTTAAAAATTAATTAGAGTTAACTGTATTTTAAATTCAACTATAGTTTTCAACCACAAGTTGAAGATCATAAAGATTTTATTAGCCGAATAATATGGTCATGTGTATCAATCTAATTGAAGAATCTAAATTAGATTATGTAGTTAGTTCTTAACCAACAAAATAGAAACTTTTTTGTCATACTAGAAGCATGTTATTGCTTTTAAGTTACATACATTTAATTAGTAAATGTTATAGTATTCTGGGCTTCCTAGGTGTGTCTAATGGTAGAAACAAGAATTGCTGGTAAAGAGGCACTTGCTTCAACATCAATGTCAAGCTTCCCAGATGCAGACACAGTAGAACTCCCCTAGTATGCACAGTGACTGCATTACTTCAAGTCCCTTCACCTAAACCAGATGGATCTCATACTACATATAGCAGGAGATCTTGCAGTGCAACCCAGCATCTCCACTTCAAAATAAGCTGCGAAACTTTCACTTCTAATGCCTACTACTTAATGTACTTAGAAAGCCGCTTGAAACCATCCAGATACTGCCTTCGTTGTAAGATTCAGCCACAAAAACTTCAAGGGGACGGGCATTTGCATCTGCCAGGTCTACCCTACCATTCCCTGTGGTGATGTTGTTCAGGTCCAAGAGGGAACACACTCCTCTTCTGGGAAAGAAGAAGGTTCAGCAGTTGTTATGCAAAAATAAGAAATGGGACATTTGCAAAGGCCTCATCAGAAAGTAGAGCGTTCAGCTCTTCTCTCTCTTGGCCCCAAAAATAGCTCCCTGTTCCTGGTATTAGCGTTCACAATGTACACAACTGCATCCATCTACAGAACAAAGATTGAAATGCATACAAAAATGAAGTACTTATCAAGGAAGATATCATGATGAAGCAACACACAACAAGCATAACTCAAAACAGTTTCCACAATGTTAGCCAATCAGGCAGCAATTAAATAAATTCCCAATCCAGAATCTCAAGAGATATACTAGGATCAGTTTTTTTCTGTTTTTAAATATTTTCCCACATTTCCCAGATGTTATTTAAAGCAATTAACAAGAAAGAATAATCAACATGTAAGATGTAGATGACGTACTAGTGAAATTATGAAATTCCATTTTTCAATGCAAAAGATCTGGAATGTAATATTTGACCTAGATAAATTTGGTAGGATGACAAAGAGAATGAATTATGTATGTTGAGACACTATTAACAGACCTTCTAAAACAAAATGTGCTATTACCGAACTCCCATGATCAAGGTTTGCTTCTCATGAATCAAATATAAACATGGAAACATCTGCCTGGGATTATGAAGGCAAACGTATTTATGGTCAGGCGTAACACAAGCAAAACAATTTCATATGCAGCTGGTGTTCAGTTGAGCTACCAAAGCTCAAGATATGGGACACAAATTAATGAAAGTTAATAAAATGTAGATATATAAGAGCACTAAAATTTCATTTGCTTAGTGTGCATTGGTTACAGCTTTGTCAGATCAGTTAAAATATACAATGGCTAACTTTTCCATGCTAAAACTAAAATATCTAATATTGCCAGATTTCTGGTATATCCAGTCACAACTCAAAGGTTTTCATGGTTCAACTTGTGCTGAATCTGAATTCAGCCTACTAGCAAAATCTTAGGCACGATCATGTAAGTCATGTTTTCTATCAGTCCACATTAAATCAAAAAATGGACTCCACATTAATTAAAAATAAGGACTAAGACGTGGAAGGATTCCATTAAACTAAAACAGAGTACAAAAGATAAACAGCCTGGTCTAACACAGCAAGAGAGTTAGAACTAGGTTACCCCAAAACATGCAAGCTTTCAAGAGTAAATAAGAAATTTAAATTACAATCACATATTCACAATATCATCATATTGCACAAATCATTAACTAGATATTCTCAACAATGATAGTTGATAGATTGAGAACATACTTGGCACAGTAGTTCTCCAAACTCTACGAGCTACTGAATGTTCTCCTAAATCAAAGAAGTTAAACTTGATTCCCAATACTAGACACACATGATGTCAAATACTGATGGCATATTCAGTGATGTCTCATTCCTAAGTATGCTCTGCAACATTCACCACCAACACCCACAACAAACAATATCAAGTCAATGGTAGTCAAGTTAAACAAAAACCAAGTCACCATTTGTTCACTAAGAATCAAATTTAAATAAAATAAATAAAAGAAGCTTTATCAGTATTAAGTTTCAGTTTTTAAAATTCTCACATACACTAATAATAATAACTGCTTTTGCACTGTATATGTACGCCGGCCTTTTGCCCCGCTTCATCCTCATGAATTATTGACCCAAGAAATCAAACTCACTTGCTTTCAACAAGATCGTTCTACCTTACAACCCTACTTGATTCTCTTTACTAATTTCACACTTACTTCAATCCCAAACCCCATCACTATTTTTGGTTCGAGGGTAGTGGAGGGAAAGGAAAAGGAGTAGAGGAAAAGGAAGGGAGGGATTCATTTTCCTCCTCGGGGCCAAATTTCAATTTCTTTTCTCCCAATTTGAGAGGAGATGGAGACTGAGAGAGAAGAAAGGGCTTATGGTGGATCAATCAATAAGTTGCTTCCTCTTTCTTTACTTTATTATAAACCAAACACTTGAGAAGGTAACTTCTTTCCTTTCTCTTCTACTTCCTTCTCCCCTCCCCTCTCCTTTCTATTCCCCTTCCTTGTGTTTGTCAAACAGAGTTCTAAAAATTCCGAACCCTTCTAGATTTCCAAGTTCCAACTATGTGTTACCCGGCGATTGAGATCTTCTAGAGTTTCTTAGGGTACTCTACCATGGTAGTTCCTTTAATCTTAACCTTCATTTATAATAAAATGTCTAGGATTTTGCCATATCATTAATCCACTAAAACTACAAAAATAATGATTTTAAAAATAACTACTCATAAATGATAGTTACTACCTTAAATACGAAAGAATCGGGATAGTGGCTATGACATTGCAGCATTAATGCAAAAAGAAATTTTCTTATTTAGAAAATTGATTATTATACATGTACTACTTATAAAGTCTCACAAGACACACATATATATAATATATGAATGACGTAGACACCTAAGTTTTCATTCCAATTTTTTTAGTCTTCTATTAATTTTATTAAAATTAAGCATATACATGCTTTTTTTTTTTTTTTTTTTCAAATACATGATTGGCAATTAGGATCATAAAATATGATTTTTCTATGTCCCATTTCAGTCGAACCTATGCTTTGAAATTAACGAACCAAAACGATTTGTGGAACAAATTGAAAATAAAGCGGAAGGAGAAGATGACTTCATGTTTTCTAGAGACCTCATTTAGGTAAAAGGGTAAGGCAGGCAATAATTATTGAGTGTTATTTTTAAACTATTATTTTAGGGATTTATTAGTGGATTAATGATATGGAAAATCTGACCTTTTTCTTATTAATGAATGGTTAAGATTAATAAAACTCTATACGGTGGTGACTACCTAAGAACTTTAGAGGATCTCAATCCTTTAGCTGCTAGTCTAGTTGCATTTATTACAACTATCGTATGCCCAAAAACATATAATCTACTAAACTATATCCTCTACCCAAAAAGCAAAAAAAAAAAAACTACTATATTGTTTTCCTTATTTCACTTTTTCATAATAGAATTATAGAACCTCAGTGAAAAAGCCAAAAAAAAAAAAAAAATCGAACTTCCTTAATCCTTTTTCTCAGGGAAAAAACTTTAATAGGAAAATATTTCAGGGAGAGGTACCTCTCATCAAAGAGTTTCAAAATCACTGACTGTTTGTAGACCATATCCTGGCCTAAGAACAAGACTTTGGCCACCTTGGTTTGAAGGGATAAAATTCGCCTAGCTTTCAGAGGAAAAAAAGCACTAATAAACGCAAAGTTTTAAAATGCAAAATGCTTAGAATTGAAGAGAGGGAGAAAGGTACCTCAATGTTGAAGAAATGAAAGAAAGATAGATTCACCAAGTACACAAAATATAAGGCCAGACTTGAAAGAGGAAATGAGAGCAGTACCATTTCAGCAAAATCAATAAAAGAAAGGGCAGTTGAGTTTGTTGGGTAAAACCATCCTTCTTTCTTTCTTTCTTTTCTGTTTTCTGTGTCTCTGTGAGAGAGAGAGAGTGAGAGATAGAAAAGGAGAGGAAAAAAAGGCTGACTTTGTTCAGTTGTTGCATGTCAGAGAGAGAGAGAGAGAGAGAGAGAAGAGAGAGAAGAAGATCAGACTGTCTGACGGTGGATCCCAGACTTTTGAGACAACAATTCTCCTTAAACAACTCCATTTGCCACACCTTATCATGAATAATAAATAATAATTTATAGAAAATTTTAACAATACTCAAATGACATTTTGATAATAAATTTTTATGAAAAAAATTTGAAAGTTTTTTATAATTCCTCATTAAATTAATATTAAAAACATTTATAAAAGTAGTCATTTAACAAATACTTTGAAACCATCAATTAACAAGACTATTTTATATTATTTTAAAAATACTAACGGATAATCTTAAGAACGGAACCATGCTCATTAAGACGACCTTATTACTTTTTTTTTTCACTATTTACAATTAATTATCTCATAAATGAAAAAAATCTTTCTACACTCTATATTCTGTAATTTTGTCATTTTGAGTGCTACCATACATACACATGTGGGAAGAAATTTGGTTATCACACATTTCACACTGGTGTTACTAAAACTCAGTGTGATTTATATCCTTACATGTCTTGCCAAAACTCTCTGAATACTGCATCCCATGCACCCAATTACTTATTAAAAATCAGTTTTTTGAATACTATAATCACGTACGGCAACAGACTTTGATCAAGAAGAATCTGGTTTGGGACTTGTATGATGGTATCGTTCAAACTTTGGTAAGTAAATTCAAGTACTATGAAGTTAATGCACTTATAGCAAAAGTGAATCAAGTAATATGAATGTTGCTTTGTTTGTTATTGTCCAATCCTTCAGATAGTCAAGGTCTTTTCTGTTTAATAATTTTATTTCGTTTGAAAGCAAAAGTGAAGCTAAGCTTATCTAACATATAAAGTACTTCCGGAAATAACAAAGGTAACCTCAATTTGGGAAATGATGAAGCATAATATTGCTTTTAAGCAGAGATACATAAGTATTTAATTAGTAAAAGTTACAGCATCTGTGCTCTAGGTGTGCTTACTGGGTAGAGATAATTGTTGGTAAAGAGCCTGCTGAAGGGAGGCACTTGCTTCCAACATCAATCTCAAGCTTCCCAAATGCAGACACAGAAGAACTCCTAGTATGCTCAGTGATTGCCCTCTCCAAACGGGATTTCAATCTTTGCATTACTTCAAGTCCTTCACCTAAAACCAGATGGATATCACGTGCTATTACTTTTATAGCAGGTGATCAACTCACCTAAACCAGATGGATCTCATGTGGTAGCTGTTATAGCAGGCGATCAACTCACATAGTCAAGAATTGAACTGGCAGAAAAGCGCCCAGCATCTCCAGTTTAAATAACATGTGAAATCTTCACTTGTAATGCCTACTACTTAATGTACTTAGAAAGCCACTTGAAACCATCCAGATACTGCTTTTTGTTGTATGATTCAGCCACAAACCAAGAGGGCGGGCATTTGCGACTGCCAGGTCTACCCTACCCTTCCTGTGGTGATGTTGGTCAGGGGTTCAAGAGGGAACACAATTCTTCTGGGCAAGAAGAAGGTTCAGCGGTTATAAAAAATAAGAAATGGGACATTTGCAAAGGCCTCATCAGAAAGCAGAGCGCTCAGCTTCTTCTTGGCCCAGAAAATCGGCTCCCTTGGTCTTGGTATTAGCGTTCACAATGTACACAACTGCATTCATCTACAGAACAAAGATTGAAATGTATTTAGGCAAAATGCAATACTTAATAAGGAAGATATCATGGTGGAGCAACACACAATGGGAAGCACAACTGAAACATGGTCCACTTTATTAGGCAATCAGGCAGCAATTTGCCAAATTCCCTATCCAGAGCCTCGATATATATTTTTTTGTTGAATAAAATTTTTATTGATGAACATTGAGTAAAAAAAGGAGGGTTCAAACCATCTTCCACAGCCTGAGAGTAATCAGGAGAGGGTCACTAGAGATGGGAACTGGCCCTACCTAATGAACAAAAACAGCCCATTGGGATAAAAGATATTGAAATATTGCCCTCTCTAGACATAAGGATCACTTTTTTCTTTCACATTTCCCAAAATGGTATTTAAAACAACTCTAACAAGAAGCAGGCAAAGCAAAACAAGAAATAATAATTAACATGTAAGAGGTAAATGATGTATTAGTAAAATTAAGAAATTCCATATTTTAATGCAAGAGATCTGAATTGTAATATTTGAACTATATAAAGAGAGAATGAGTTGTTGAGACACTATTGGCAGACCTAGCAACAATAGGTGCTTATCAGCAAAATCCTATGATCAATGTTCTCCCACGAATCAGACATAAACACAAAAAGGTTTTCCAAGGATTATGAAGCCAAAATTATATTAAGATTTAGGGTCAGGTAATAACATAAGCAAAACAATTGAAAAGGCCGCTGGTGTTCAGCTGGGATAGCAAAGCTCAAGCATATGGGACATATATAAAAACAAGCTAATAACTGTAGATCAAGAGCACCAAAATTTTCATTTTCACATGTAACATAACGAAGGCAAACTTTTCCATTCTAAACCAAAGTACTATTACTACCAAATCTATGGCATATACAGTCACAATTCAAAGTTTATCATGGTTCAATCGGGTGAATTTTAGCAAACCTAGTCCCAATCATAAGTCATGTTCTCTTATTAGTCAAAATTGAATCAAAAATTGACTCACATTCAAAAGAAAAAAAAAGGACTTAGACAGAAAGGATTCCATTAAATGAAACAGAGACTAAAGATAAACAGCCAGGTCTAAACAGAGCAATAGGGTTTTTTTTTTTTTTTTGGAGGATAATCAGCAAGAGGGTTAGAACTAGGCTACCCCAAAACATGCAATAATTCTCTAGGAGTAAATTTGAAAGTTAAACTACAATCACAATATCATCCTATTGCACTTATCATAACTAAATATTCTCATCAAACAAAGTTGATAGATTGGAGAAATGTACCTTGGCACTGTAGTCTCTCGAAACTCTACGAGCTATCCAGTGTCTTCCCAA
This sequence comes from Notholithocarpus densiflorus, assembly GCA_030021035.2. Lineage (NCBI taxonomy): Eukaryota > Viridiplantae > Streptophyta > Magnoliopsida > Fagales > Fagaceae > Notholithocarpus > Notholithocarpus densiflorus. The sequence continues at coordinate 10,103 of JARYZH020000990.1, read as the reverse complement.
ATCATAAAAGTTAAAGTTGATTCCCAATACAAGATACCCATATGTCAAAGACGGTGCTCGTAATATTCAATGACATCTCATTTCTAGATATGCTCTGCAATATTCCATTCATCAATACCCACAAAAGAATATGAAGTCAATGGTAATCAAATTAAACACAACATCAATCCACCATTTGTTTGCTGAGAATCAAAATCAAACCAAAAAAAAAAGAAAAGAAAAGAGAAGCTTATTCAGAATTAAATTTCAGCTTCAAAGCTCAAAAATATCACATTCATTAACACAATAAACTGTTTTGAGCCAAAAGAGTAGGTGCACCACCTCGGTTTTTTGCCCTTTACACCTTTAACTACGTAACACTTTATGCACTCTCTTAACTTAAACCTTTACATTCTGTATGTCTTTAGATTTTGAACTAGAATTTAGTTGATTGACTAGTTTCATCTACTAAAACTATATCGTTTGCAAAAGGCATAATCAATCAAAATTATATAGCCTACAGAAAGTATACAACAACTACTTTATCTAAGGTTTCTTCCTCCTACTTATTATTTTCTTTACTAGCATTTAATTTTTCATAATAGAACCAAAATCCCATTTTCACAAAAACAAAATCTAAACTTTGGGCTTATTGGCCGACCCTAACTAGCTTGTTGAGGATCTATAGCTGATCTCAAAATTCCCAAATTTTGGCACTAATCTAATCTTGATAGTTGTTGTTGACCAGGTTCTTTAACCATCACCACAACCTATTCTCAGCTCAAAAAAAAAAAAAATTCAGGATTTCCTTTACTTTAAAGAGAGGTACCTCATCTCCTGAGCAAAAAAAAAAAAGCAAAGAGAGAGAGAGAAGTACCAACTGATAGGCTCAAAATCACTGACTGTTTGTAGATCATATCCTGGCCTAAGAACAAGATGTTGGCCCCTTTGGTTTGAAGGGATAAAAGGTGCTCAGCTTCAGGCAAAAAAAAAAAAAAACACATAAAATTAACACAAAACTTTAAGAATGAGCAAATGCATAATAAGAAATTAGAGAGAGAGGCACCTCAATGTTGAAGACATGACAAAACCATTGATTCAGCAAATACAATAAAACGTAAGCAAGACTTGAACTCCAATTGATCAAAATCATCCTTCTTTTCTTTTCTTTCTTTTCTTTGTTGAGTGCGTGTGTGCAGAGAGAGAGAGAGGCTGTGAAAGATAGAGACTTTGAGAGTTTATTTAGCAAAACTTTAGTACTGATGGTGAAGGCAATGGTGTGAAGAAGAAGAATTTCTTTCTAGATAGTCAAACAGACTGCTGACAGGTTGTGCCCGTTAGGAGTTCGAACATTCTAGACTGGAAACAAGCGCCAAAAACTTTGGCACTCTCTCCCCACTCAGCCCAACTCAGCTGAACACAACTGAAGTAAAAGTGTTAAAACACGCAACACTCTTGTCTTAATAAAAATAATTAGAGTAACTGTATTTTAAATTCAACTTGTAGTTTTTTCAACCACATGTTGAAGATCATAATGATTATTAGTCAATACTATAGTCATGTGGATCGATATAATTGAAGAATTCCAATTAAATTACTAGTATTATTTTTAAATGGTTAATTTAATTAACAAAAATAGAAACTTTTTTTGTAAGTTTGTGTATTTCATCCAAAAGTAAATGAGAAAATATAATGCCATTGCTCATTTAATTTTTTTAAAACCGAAATTTGCTATGTTAAATTGTTACGCTGATTCAAGTTTTCAACTAATAAATTCTATTATTAAAAAAATGTCAACAACAACCCTTCAACCCCAATTTTCCTTCCGTTTAATGAATCAACCTTGGCATTATCTAAATTAAAATTTAATTCATAGTGAACAATTGCTACACGGATTGGCCCCATTTCCTAACCTTAACGTGATACGTCTGCTTGCCAACAGAATATGCCATTAGAATATTCTCTTTGATGCTCCCGGGTTGGGAAGCCTACATTGCATAGTTGATGTGTTATGCTGTATTATTACTATGGATTAAGATTTCTAGAATTTTTAAGTTAATTTTAGGTTAAATGTGTAAAATTCATATTCTACGTTTTATCAAAAATTATTTCAATTTTTTAACTTACTTTTGTTCATTTAAGTGTTCTATATTTCAAGATTATTCAATTAAGATCTCCATCAACTTACGCAAATGTTACAATAATTATCCAAATTTTTTAAATTTTTTTCTTTCAATTTTTTTATTAAAAATCCAATTAATGTTTGAAAATATTTTACAATTTTTCTTTACAAATTTTAACGGAAGTTAATGGAGAGGCATTGATTGAATAAACTTAAAATTTAAAGGACTGGAATAAATAAAGTAAAGTTGGGATTATCGAAACGAATTACAGAAACTTCAATGATAGTTTTTGTATTTTTAACCTTAATTTTAAAGTAAAGTTTCTAAAATTTTATGTATTCATTTTGAAATAAGTAGATTAGATTTTGTATTATAGGATAAATTAATATTGACCATTTTGATGATACTGGTAAAATCCATATCCAATCATTTCAAAATGAATTGGATAAGAATTTTAAAAACTTTAATGCCTTTCATGATGTGATTCTTTCCATTGCATTGTATTGTCTGGTAGAGAATTTTATCAAGCAGTTGTTCTTTTTATTGCTTTCCTTTATATTGTAACTTCTTTTCGATTCTAGCAAGTGATAGATATGAATGGTGTTTAGAGAATCACCCTAAAAGATGACGAACTTTAACAAAGGAATGGTTACAGTATTCAAGGGTTTTTCTACTATGGATGCAGTTGCATTTTTGAATACTGTAACTCTTGTACCCCATTAGTGCTTATTAGAAATTCTTTTAGATTCTATAACTAAGTTACAGAAATAGCTTTAGTCAAGAAGGATCTGGTTTGGGACTTGGTATTGTTCGATCAATCATTGGTAAGTAATTCAAGTAACATGTACTTCATTAAGAAAAGGGCCAATCTTTTGGAAGTTAATGTTTGCTTTGGTTTTGTTGTCCAATCTTTATAAATAGTTAAGGTCTTTCTGTTTATTTTCTTTAGCAAAGTAGCTTAGGGTTTACTTCCTACTCCCAAGGAGATATAATTATAAATTACTTCCAGAAGTGGAAAAAGGAAAACCTCAATCCAGAAATGATGAAATGTATTTGGCAACCGATTAAAAATTAGTTTTGTGTAAATTATCTACTGCTTTCTATGGATCTCACACCGTTTTTGTCTTTGCTTTATTTCAAGAATCTAACTTTCACTTTTGCATGTTTCCAGCGGAAATACAATTTCCGTGATGGACACAAAGTTTATCATTGAAGTTGATACATATATGTCCTTTATCTAATATCTAATTTGTTGCGTAAAATAATTTATTTACGCAATATTAAAAAGAGTAAGAAAAATAAACACAAGAAATTTACGCTGCTAAAGAATATTCTTACGTCTACGAACATCAACAAAATAAAGTGTTACTATGGAAATAAGAATATTATAATAGTAACACAATAACACTCTTACAAAGACCAAACCCCAAAGACACCTTTAAGTACCTCCCAGAAAGAATAGAGAACACCCTATTTAATATGCTCTTGAGCTTGCAGAACTACTCTTTCACACTTGTATTGTGCAGCGCACTAAATATATATAAAGACACTAATCAGGTAGAGCTTTTCAATTGCAAGTGGAATTCAAATAACTTTATTTGGACTGACTTGGCTTATATTGGCTTGCAATTCAAGCCATAAGAGTAATAGCTATACAACAAATCTTCGCATTGGCCTAAATTGATAAAGCGTCACAAACAAACCCTCCATCGCCACCACTTTAATCCTTAGGTTATCACAAGCTGCAACACTGAACAAGTCCAAGCAATGCCTGAACTTGCATGTTAGAACCGGCTTTGTCAACATATCAGTTGTGTTCTCCAAAGTGTGAATCTTCTTAAGAACAATGTCTGTCTCTTGTAACAATCATCTCCCCTTATTGTGTGGAACCTCATAGCAATATGATTTGTCCAGGGTATGATAAACTCCAATGCTTTGCCAAATAAATGGCACTCAACTAAACACCACCTTATTTCAAACCAAGCTCTAATTAGTCCTTCAACCAGTACTTCCTTTGTAGATTCAATAGTAGACATGGTGACTACAGGATTGTATACGAGACCTTTAAAATGTATTCAATTTTTTATCATCCTTCGGCCACTGACTATTAGATAATCTAAAGTGATTTGCCAATGGAATGCTTATAGATTAGTACACATGGGGAATTTTTCAAGAACCTTTGTAATGTAGTTCATTTGATACCTCTTTGCTATTTGCCCAACAAGATATCATGAGTCGTGGGTGGTGTGCAACGGGAAGTGGTGAGGTGTTCGTGGTCCTTCATAGCGGATAGACAAGTCTAAAGGAATTACACAAATGATCCGAGAAAGCCTAACAAAGGAGTATTGCTATTGGTGCTAGATCACAAAGCTATAGTTCCAAAAGACATGGATGTGTGAGCCGATTCCCATAGATGAGTGTGTGTTACACATGGTTCCCATGGATGGCATAAGAGGTCTGGCTGCATGATGTGTTGTGATAGAAAACTTTATAAGCAAAGGAGAGTGAGTAGGACTTGTTCATAGTCTGTAAAGGGCAAAGAGTCAAAGACCTGCATGAGAGGAAAATTATGGAAGACACGTATGAGCAAAGTTTTACATTAAATAAAAATAAAATAAATAATAGTGAGGATTTTTTTGAATAATTTAATATAATATAGTTGGGCCTAAACTTATAAATTAAGTCTTTGAGTTAAATCAGATCCTATATTGCTATATTAACTAATAATTAGAAGCTCCTTGCTTTCTCTCTCAACCTAATCTAGTCTAATCTAATCCAATCATCAATATAGTAAAAGCAGACCCTATGGAGTGCACGAGGTCATGCCATGACGCCCACTCGTGATTTATTTACCTCTTTTCATTAAGTTTTTTTATCGTTATCCAAAATATCACATTAACTTATTTCATCGCTACCTCATTAATCGACTAAGTTTACACCACAACTTTCTTTTTTCTTTTATGTCTTTTAGCATATCCACCGCTTTAGTATTAAAACAAAAGCTCAAAAAAAAAAAAAAATTAAGGACTAACATAACTAACCCATTAAGGTACTAGGGAGAGATAGAGAGACACAAATATATTTTTGATTGTTAAACGAAACGCACTATTTCACAATTACCAAATAAAAATTCTGAGATTGATAAAGTATTTGTAAGAGAGAGAAAAGAAAGGAATCCGAGTGCCACCACTCATCGTCATGTTGGCCGGGCCTCCTACCACCACCATGCTAATCTAGCCTCCCATCACCATCAAGCCGGCAAAACCTCTACGGGTATTTTTTTTTTTTTTTTTTGTGTTAATTTCACCATGAACTCATTACTAACAAAATTTATAATAATTATGCTATAATATATGTATAAAATTCCTCAAACCATCAGTGAATGTGATGTTTATAAGAATTGTAGCAAAAGTGCATTACCCGAACTATAATCTTATTAAATGGTTAAAAATTAACAATTTTTATTGAGATCATAGTCCTAGGGACAAAGTCCGTGGTTAAGTCTTTTGTTTTTGTACAAATAAATTGCCAATGGTAGAACGTAATGCTTCTAAGCGGCCTCATGGATGGGAGGGGAAGCAGTGGTGAAGGGCGAGAAGAGAGCAGAGTCAGTCAAAATAGGCTAATTTCAGGGGCCAAATCTACTTACTCCCCATCCCTCACTTTCAATCCAAACGGACTATAAACAATGAAAGATAATCACAAGCAACATATGCAATTAGTAAGCTCTATGTCCAACACTTTCTTTCTTTCTATTTTAATTTGCCCTATCAAATCGCGGTTTCCCTATTTAACTACAAGTGAGTTAGTGCTTCCTTTTTGTTTTATTGTAGTCATTCATAATTTGCGTAGCTAAAGATAAAAATTATGTTAATGGAAAAAAAAAAAAAAAAAAATGTGAGATTCATGCGAGTGCACGAGGTCTTGCCATATAGTGCTCTAATTCCACATTTAACATTTTTTTTACTTTTTTATTAAGTATTTTTTATCAAGTACCCAAAAGTTTACATTAACTTATATTTAATCGTTATCTCATTAATCTCCCATTGATTGTCTTAGCTTATACCACATGTTTCTTTTTCTTCATGTCTTTTAGCATGCCCACCATTTTAGTATTAAAAAAAAAAAAAAAAAAATCCAAGGACTAATACTAATAACTAACCATATAAGGCACTAGAGCAGAGATAGAGAAACACGAAAATGCCAGGATGCTTAAACGAAACACATCGTTTCACTATTACCAAAATAAAAGTCTTGAGTTTGACGGCTTTTTGTAAGAGAGGGTAAGCAGGAATTTGTACGCTTACCTCTTCATATTGGCCTCCCCCACCATCAAGTCATTTAAATCTCTGGCTGCGTAATTTTACACCGTAGTTTTAAATCACGGCAAGGACACGCATATGCACTTGCTCACACCCATCTCTTAATGTCACATTATCGGCGAAAACAAGGTGCAGAGAGTTGGGCATTTTCACTATATGCACCGTGAACGTAAATTACGTATTAGCTTGATTTCTTCGCCATTTTGTGTTACTCTTTTCAAGGTTATTTTTGGTCTCATGATTTAAAAAGAAAAATTAAACTTAGAAGGCTATAAATGTGCAATGGTTACTAAATTAATTTAATATTTCAAATATATATGTTTCTATACTCAAATTCTGGGATATTTTTTCATTTTAATTCTCCCCCCAACATAATCTAATCTAATCCAATATTATATACAATTATGAAAACCTGTGCTACACTTTAGGTTTACGAGTCCACGTGTACTTTGAGTCGAAAGATTTAAATTTAGAGTCTTTAATGTACATCATTAAATTACTCCTAAAGAATTTGAATTTTTAAATGGGGAGAATAGAATATAATGAGCCATAAATTACCATCATAAATTATCCACTGCAAAAGGTGGCCGACTTTTTATTTCCTTTCCATGTAAAGAAGTCTACATATGATTTTGTTCACAAGGTAGAAATTTCTTTCCAACCTTTTGTAGAAAAGAAATTAATTGTTCTTTTTATTATTTTATATCTTTCTCTCTCTCCCTTAATTGTTAATCTCTCTAATAAATAAGAATATTATCTAGGCATTTCATTAGGTACGTACTTATAAAGAAAAGCTGTGGAGCCCTTTATAGTAATTAGCATTAAATTAGGTAGCTTTAATTTAAGTAGACTTTTTTTTTTTTTTTAGAATCTAATTTAAGTAGACTTTAGTTGTGCCTCCAAAGTCCAAATTTGTTGTGCTAAGCTTTTTGCTCAAAAAGCAAAAAAGAAAAAAAGAAAAAGAAAAAGAGTTGGATGCTTTGGGCACACGAAATGTGAAAGTAAACAACGATTAAGTTCGATTCCTATATATGCTTTTTTTTAGAATCAGTGTGACTCCTATGCTTGTGGAAAGAGTCAAAAGTTCAGAGAAAATTCCTATATATGCTTTTTTTTTAGAATCAGTGTGACTCACTGACTCCTATGCTTGTGGAAAGAGTCAAAAGTTTCAAGAAAATAAAAAATAAAATCCAACAAAAGTTTATAAATAAATGCATAATAATAATAATATATATATAATGGGTGCAATATAGAGTTGGATGAGCTGCCATGTAACAAGTGATCCAGATGACACGTGGCCAAGAGATATATCAACAATTCCATTTATTAATTTTAAAACATCCATAAAATTAAATTAAAAGCTGAATTGTCTCCTCAATCTCCTTCCTTAAAATCCGTCATTTATTATCAGTTTTATGCCCTTAAATTAAATTAAATTAATAAATGCACAATAGGCATCATGAAAAGTGGCAAAGTTAATTGTGTCCATTGTACTGTTGACAATAAAACACAATATTTCTCTTTGAAATTCATAATTTTTGCTCTCTATTTGAAGCCATGGAAGGAATTTTGACTATTTTCTAGTATCTATTTATCTTGCTTATGGTTTGTAAATATCAAATACTATTTGTTCAAGACTTGCTAATTTCCGTTCTCGTATGAAGTTTTGGTTTGTGTTAATTGTTTTTTTTTTTTTTTTTGATAGATGTGTTAATTGGTTTTGGTTCAATGAGGAGCTATGAAATTATTTTGAAGTATCTTTTTTTTGAGAGAATTATTTTGAAGTATCTAATTGTATATGTTTGACTTTTTTACTCTTTAGTTGAAATTTTATATTATTTTACATTGTTTATTTTTTTTACATGGTTATAAAGAACAATCCTTTTTCACAATCTTTACATTTTGTTCTTTATTTATTTTTCCTGGTCTCTTAATTGAATTTTATGATAATAATTAATACTGTTTTTGAGTGCTAATGTTTTTTTAATGGGAATTCGAGTGCTAATGTTGTTGCTTCATGTAAGCTTATTTTGACGAATCTGTTTTTTTTTTTTAAAGGAATTTTTTGACGTATTTAATTGTATATGTATGATTCTTTAGTTGAAACAAAAATGGGCTACATATAATTATGTATATTTAATGCAAAATTGATTCCTCCATTCCCTCTTTTATATTTTACCATATACAAATATATCCAAAAATGGGCAATAATATACCTCTATATACTTGGCTTCCTTTGAGATTTGAAAAATACTAAAGCCACAAACTTTTTACAAATTACTGATGTGGTGAGTAATTTTTGGTAATTAAAAAGGTAACGTTAATGGTGGGCTAAGATAAGAACCCATAAAAATTTGCCAAACCCACCTCTTCTCAATGTTAACGTTTCCTATCAATCTCTCCCTCTCTCTCTCTCTCTCTCTCCAAAAAAAAAAAAAAAAAAACCCTTCGTTTCTCATCTTAAATAAAACCGTTACCATAAACCCGATCTCTACAGTTGTCTACACCTTTTCATCTTCTCCTAATGATTTTTATATAGGATTAGAAAGATGAATGTGATAAACTTCAGAGAGCTTGAGGAGAAATTGAAGTCAAGCTTGGTATGTTCTCTCTTGCTAACTACTTTTTTGTTTGGATCGTGAATTTTCTAATATGTATTGGTTTCCTTCGATTTAATTGTAATGGTTGGCACTTGGCTATATGATATTTCCAAAATGACTTTGCTATTAGAATTTTATATGTTAATTATCCTTAATTTATTGTTTAGTTGGTGCTAAATTAGTGAGTCGATTGAAAATTTGTAACAACAAATGAATCAAAGAGATTTGAAACTGAAAATCTTTGTGATTTTACTAAATTCAAATTTAGTTATGCATATGATTGTACCTCTGTACGTTAATTTCTTTTTCATTAAAACTTTGCTTGGTTAGGAAAACTTTGGCTTGATGGGTATAGACTATAGAGGTGCTGAGACTTTCCAGTTCCATGACAAAATATTTTCCATTGTGTTTTATGTTGTTTACGAGGGCAGAGTGGTCGGTTTGAAAATTAAAATTTTAAATAGTTAAATGTGAAAAAATATAACTTAACACCTACATAATAACATAATAATGTAATTGCTCTTAACTTCCTGGGAAAAAAAATTCCTCTTTACGTTCTCTGCTGTGAAGGTTGATGCTCTCAACTTTATAGGCTGTAGTAGTTGGTTTCCTTCATTTCTTGGGGAAGATGTTTCGTTCATTGCAGCAAGCCAGTAACTAGTTTACTGTTAAGGCTTGTAGGATTTGGGAAACAATTTTCTTGTTAGTTATGGATGATCTTGCTCTTAAGTGGAATAAACTCTCTTTCTCATAAAGAATGGAAGAGTTTATTACTTTCAAAGGATAAACAAATTCATGAGTTTGTTTTAGTGGCAAAATTTATTACAAAGGGGAATGTTATCATTGATGCAGTAGCAATTAGGCCTTTATAGCGTACGACTCAGCGTTTTAATATCAGGGAAGCTGGATGATAATGATCTTTAATATTGCCCATCCACAAAAACATCTACAGTGGATAGAGATGCAACCGGTTTCGCCTGAAAATATTATCTTTACGAGAGACAAAGAAGATGCAATGTGGCATCAGAGATCTCGCTTAAATTGGTTTCAAGCTAGTGATAGAAATATAGGCTATTTCC
>JARYZH020000989.1:0-47505 GCA_030021035.2 Notholithocarpus densiflorus | reverse complement strand
CCTCTGGCAAAGCTTCTTCAATTGTTGCACATCCATCTGGAACACTCAGCGACACAAAAAATGGTTGCCTACTTAACTCAAACCCCAAAACCAATTCTTGAAACTGGTTCTTTTGTAATATAGTTTGGCTCCCAAATGCACAATACACCACAGTACCTTCCTCAAAATTGGATAACCAATTAGTCCATTTTTCATCAAGCTTCGTCACTGGTATTTCAGGCAGGACAGGTCCAGTTAGCAATATGGGCTTGGCGTACTGCTGCCTTAGATATTCACAATAAGTCCCCTCAACCTCATGATTTGTCCTTAAGGCAATGGCATCACAGTCTTTCAAGCTAGAGGTGATTCGAAAGTACAAGGACGTCCCAGTTCCTTGATCTTCCACAAGTATTTTTACTTTTGCAATTTCGAACTCCTTGTGTTTTAGTAGCACTGACAAAGAAGGATAGCCTGGAGGGGGTTGAACTAGCTCTTCATCTGTGGAATATTTTGCAATTTTCTTAGAAGGGACCATATGAAATGAAAGTGTAGCCGAACTTACCACAGAATAGAATATGGCCTTGGTACCAAATTGGTGAGCCAGAACTGGCATCCAATGACTAAAATCAAAGAAGATGAAGTCAGGCTTGAGAGTGGTAAGAATAGTTTCAACTTGGTGTTGGGTTTGGTCGAGAGCAATAGCAAGGTGCATATGAAGTGGAAGAGGAACATCCGAGGCAATCTCGGCACCAAGGGGTAGTCCATCTACGTGGGGAATGAGAAGAGGATAGAAGTTGATAAGGTTTGGATAATGGTTGAGGTGTTGTAGCTTTGATTGTGCTCCTTTGGGCACTATAAAGGACACTTTATGGCCTCTCTCTGCAAGCTTGTTGGAAAGGTGAAGGTAAGGAATGAAATGGCCAAAGGCAAACCAGGGAAACATGGCTACATGAAGTTTTGTGCTCATCTTTGCTTGATTTATGATTACTTTTCTAAAAGCCACTTGAAAACTGAATGATTTCTCCTAATGTTTTATGTGTTTGATCTGGCTTTTTCTTGAGATAATTATTGTATGCTCGAGAATAATTCCCTCTCTCTCAAAAAAGGTGGTCCATGTAAACTCCTACCTGTCCTACGTAGTACGTACGCAATAACAACCAAAGGGACACACAGACATAATTATTCACATCACGTGCACCGACAATGAAGTAAATAAGTTGTCATTTCTCCCCCCAAAAAAAAAAAAAAAAAAAAAGTTGCCATCGCTTTTGAAGAAAACAAAGAAAGTAAATGGGAATAGAACACTCACAATCAAAAGTTGGTTTGTTTAGAGCATTCTCATTAAGGATTGCATAGACTAAAAGATGCTTTACTTTAGCACTTATAACCTAAAAATTTGCTCCATCAAAAATTACATATGTTAAAAAATTTGCAATATTGCTACAGTGCGCTCTCATTTTTAAGACCGTACTGTAGCACCATGCTATCATTTTTTATTAATTTCTTTCTCTCTCTCTTCCGTGTTTGTCTCCTTCCCAAGTCTCTTCTCTCTCCTCTCTCACTTCTCCTTTGTCACACCATTTCACCCAAGCTTCTTCCTTTCCCCCTCACCATCTTAGCCAACTCTTTCACCACTACAATTTTATTTTATATTATTTCTTTCTTCCTTTTCACTCTCTCTCATGCTTTCCGTCCCTCTCTCCTTCTGGTGTCTCTCTCTCAGGCAAGCCCTCCATAGCTCGCCAAAACATGCCGCCGCCGTTATTCTCCAAACCCACATGCTTTCTCCTCATCATCATCATCGCCGTTATCTCCATCTCCACTGTTCGATCCGAATACGGTTCCTCCACTATTCGATTACCCTCCGATCTTTGCGCTATCTCCATACCCACATGCCGCCGCCGATCTCGTGCTCTCCGTCCACTCCTTTCCTTTTCATTGTCTCTCTCGTGCTCTCCGTCCACTCCTCCTTACTCTTTCTTTCATTTTCTCTTCGCCTCTCTGTTTCCCTTTCTCTCTGCATCTCGAGTTCGTGGGTCTTGGGTGTGGCCGGGATGCGATGCTAGGTGTGGTTGGGTTGCGATGGTTTTTTGTGGATCGTGGGTCTCTACGGTGGTTCGTGGTGGGTCTTTGCGGTGGTTCGGTGAGTGGGTTTTGCGATTTGATATCGGTGAGTTTTACTTTCAGTGGTTTTGATTGATTTTGGTGGGTTCTTGATTTCGGTGGCTAGGTTCGTGGGTTGATTGGGGTGGCTTTGGGTGCTGGGTGTGCGTTGATCGGGGTGGTTTAGAGATGGGTGTGGGTTGATTGAGGTGGTTTTGGGTCTTTGTTGTGATTTTGTGATTCTTTGATTTGGTGGCTTTGGATGTGGAGGTTTTTTTTTTTTTTTTTTTTTCTACTGTTGTTTGTGGTTGCGGCGATGGTGGGTGGATGTGGCGGTTGTGATATGGGTGGGTGGATATGGTGGCCGGTGGCGCTGGGTTGTGAAAGAGAGACACAGAGGAGAGAGAGACAGAGAAAGAGAGAGGAAGAATAAAAAAGAATAAAAAATGGTAAAGAAAGAATATTTAAATGAAGTGTTAAAAAAATAGAAGTTTTGATGTAAGGGATGTTGTAAAGTGGTATGTTATATGTTATAAAATTAGGTTTTGAGATGGTAAATGCTAAATTTTTTAGAAGTGTTGATGGGAATGCTCTTAGGACATGAGTGCACAGGACAAAAGCTTGACCCTTTTGACTTGCTGGGCTGGAGAGAACCAAAAAAAAAAAGAGAAGGAAAAAAGAGGAGACCGGCTAGAGAGAATGTATTTTATTGAGAATGAGAGAGACCTAATAAAAAGTTTTTTTATTTTTTTTATTTTTTTGAGTTTTTTGCTAGGGTGAGCTGCTAGAGATGACAGCTAAGGGCATTCTCATCAAGAGTTGTATAAATGTTAAAATGCAAATTTTAGCATTTGAAACCATAAAAACTCACTCCATCAAAATGAGAGCGCACTGTAGCAAGATGTTATAATTTTTTAATATTTTTTTTCTGCTATGGGAGAGAGAGAGAGAGAGGGAGAGAGAGAGAGAGAGGAAGAATAAAAAATAATAAAGAAAGAATATTTAAATGAAATGGTAAAAAAATAGAAGTTTTGATGTTAGAGGTATTGTAAAGTGATGTGTTAAATGCTATAAAGTTAGGTTTTTAGATGCTAAATGCTAAAAATTTTAAAACTCTTGATGGGAATGCTCTAATGTACATAGCTGAGTGCCAAAATTTTTGGCATTTGAGAACTTTGATGGAGCATGGTTTTTGTGGTTTAAGATGCTAAAATAACTTTTTAGTGGGTTTGACACCCTTGTTATGAAAGCTCTAATTGGTATTTTTTTAGTGAGGCACTTTATTGATTCTAAGTTGGTCATCTCATTTTGTGCATATTTGAGAGAAAAATCACAATAGAGAGGTAATGTCTAATATGTCGGAACACACCCAAAAAAACAAAATCTCCATAAACTGGTCAGTTTAGAGTTAAAATTGAAAGCCTATTAAACTTTGATTTTAATGAAATTTCAATATATTGTTATTCACGAAGTGTGATATCTACTTATCTAGTTAAGAAAAAGTTTTTTTTTTTAAGGGAGCAAAATAGTAGTAATTTTGATATTATGGTTAATAATACATATACTCTATGTTAGAAAGCCTAGCCATCATTGGGCTCATTAGTTGTTTCTGATTCAAATAACACTAAGACAAGATTCCCTAAGGATGCCAAGCAGTGGAAGCTTGTAAGTTATTGAGATTCTTGAGGCAAGCACCCTAAAAAGCCCTTTTTACCAATCTAGTGATTTTAAGAATAGTTAGATTCCAGGGATAGTTTATTTTAGTATTTTTTGGAATCTTAATAATTGAATTGATTATGATTTTTTTTTTTTTTAATTTGTTTATGTTGAAGTGGTTTTGGAGAGTTTTTTATTTTTTATTTTATTTTTGCTAAACAAGTGGTTTTGGAGAGTTGCAAGAGTTCTTTTAGTATACATTGATGGAGATAAGTAACAGTTTCCTTAGCTAATCATATTTTGTTTAAAATACAATGTTTAATTTTTGGACCTAGAGTTTCTCAAAAAAAAAAAAAAAAAAAAAAAAAAGGACCTAGCTATGGTTAGGCCTATAGAGCATTAGCATTGGAGATTCTAAAAAAATATCTATTTTACATCTTCAAACACTACTTTATCTATTTTATCAACTCATTTCACCATTCACCTTATATCCCAGAGATGCACCTCTTTAAAATAATATAAACTAACAGCAATTCACTTTTCCACTACAAGAAATCTGAGTTTAGGCGACGTTTCTAAAACGTCACTAAAAACCCAAAAAACGTCGTTATAGACACAAATGGGCTACAGTGACGTTTTTTTTTGCGATGCTCAAAAACGTCGCAATATCGTGGTCGCTATAGGTATATTGCGACGTTTCGAAAAACGTCGCCATATGTGACTCTTTAGTGGCGTTAAAAAACCTTTAGTGACGTTTTCTAAAACGTCACTAAATAATATAACATTTTTGTGGATAATGTAGGAAAATGCATTTAGCGACGTTTTTAAAAACATCGCTATAGGATTGATTATTTGTGACGTTTTAAAGGCGTCACTAAAATGGATTTCCTCCTTACTTTTTAGCGACGTTTTTAAAACGCCACAAAACCTACTCATTATTTTTTTTTTTAATCCTAAAAATGCTATATAAACCTATTTACAATACAACAATAACTAACACAAGCTTGTAATAGATCAAATTCACCTATTGATCATCAATATTCCACAATAACACATTAACCATAGATTCAAAAAATATATATATTTAATACCAATACATTGTACCATCTTGAATTGAACAAAACACTTATCTACCTACAAAAAAAAAAAAAACCACCTAAACTATGACAATATTAAACATAGTACAATACTTCCAAAATAAATGTGGTTGTAACAAAACACTTGTCTACCTATACCAAAAAAAAAAAAAACCACCCAATAATGCTACAAATTACAAGGGAAAAGATGACAAAAAAAGAGTCTTGAGTACTGAGTACTGAATATTTTGCAGAACCCAGAAGTTATGATTTTGATATAAAGTGATGCTACAAATTACAAGGGAAAAGATGACAAAAAAAACAATAGGATGTTCTGAAAAAGAGCTTATCCCTCTATCATTCCTCATTCTTTCCATTCTTCACAATGAATAAATATTATAAAATATTATTTCTCTACTTTTATGTTTTGGAGTGTATCAAACCCATGTCATCTAGTGCGGGATTATAAAATTTTCAATGGTGTAACGACTAATTTATATGTCTTGTGCTATTGTGAGTAAGGGGAAAAAAATTCACTTGAAATGATAACAACACAAACAAAAGGTGACATTGTTTCCTGGCACTACAACTAATTTCAATCTCATCAAACCAAGCACTATTAAATTCACATGAAATTTTTTCAATTTTCTTTGTGGAAAATTGTGGTAATCAGATTCACAAATCCTTTTGCTATTAGCCTATTATGATTTTATAACTTTGTCCTTATAATTTATATGCTTATAAAAAGAAGAAGTAAACACTTCCAATATAAATGTAAACAACCTTATAGCACCATGCAAGCCACCCGCTTGCTCAAACTTAACAATCCACCCCAACACAATTATTAACATTTCAAGGACAAAGTTTTAAGCAAAAATTACTTACTATGCTCAAGCCAAGCAAACACCTTTCTAAAAAAAGTCCAAACTTATCACAATAAATAAGTACTTAACCTGCAAAATAAAAGAGGACAATTAAATGATGTGGAAGGCAAATAAAGGTGCCATTGCAGAAAATTTTTATGAGTTAGGACTTGGAACAATTAGGCAAAAAAATTAAGGACCACTTTGCAGAAAATATTTGAAGTTTAATTGTATCCAAACTTTTTCATTTGGTACACATAAGGAAACTTACCCATTATGCCTAAATGTCTCAACTGAAAAACGTACTCCAAATCATCCATATTTTGCATGAGAATCCTATTGCAGAAAATTTTAATGAGTCACGGTGCATGAAAATTTAGTAACAATATATATATATATATATATATATATATATATAAAGAGCATTTAGTTGAGATTATTTACTCACGACAAGAGTGAAACCCCAACACCTAGACCAATAACACCAAATGAAACCAGCATAAAAAGAAAGCCACAACTTTCTTAATTTTCCAAGATTATAAAAAATTACTATAATTTCATATAAAGTAATAATTGTAATTTCTAATATAATAACACACACACAAACACAGCTTAATAAAAACTAATTCTCATCCATAACTAATTCTCTCTCATTCTCATTCTCTGCATTCAATGAAAAAATAAAAACTAAAGCAAGCATATACATACATACATACATATATAAATATATATATATATATATATATATATATAATGATAACACATTGAAGATATAATTTTTAAGTAGAAATCCTCATCTAATGGAAGAATCTCTTTGTACACATTAGTGGGCAGTGGACTTTAATAAAAATTTAATCTCAAGCTAGCTAAACCACAAAACTAATAGCAAAAAAATCCAAAATCTACACACTATAGAAAAATTAAGTAGAAATAAATAAATAAAAAATACAAGATTTACAAACACACATAAACTTACAATGATTCAGCCTTTGATGCTCAAGTCTTTTTGCTCAAAAATCCAAATTTGAATAAGAGTTTTCTGTACCAAAATCCAACCAAAACAAGCAAACAACAAAAATTAGCACAAAAGTTCCATAACCCATTAAAGAAAAACTAAATCAAAGCAAACCCATAAGCCAAAACACAAAGACTCCATGACCCATTAAAGAAAAACCAAATCAAAGCAAACCCATAAGCTAAAACACAAAGACTTACACTTTAAAAAAACATGAACACCAAAAAAGAGGGGAAAACGTATGGTGGTGGCAGTGGAGGTCGACGATGGCCGCGGTGGCTATGTTGGTGGCAATGGGTGGAAAAATCACAATTAACTTTTATTATAAAAAAAAAAAAATCACAATTAACTTTTACTGTAACTGCAGCTGGTCTCTGTCATCAACTTTTTTTCTTCTTTATTTATTAAATTTTTTTATAAATAATGATATTATAAATTAAAGCAAAAAAAAAAATAGAGGGCCCAAAACCATTAATTGCTAGAGCTTAAGGCTTGGGAATGATATTCGAGTGGGAAAAGAATAAATAATTATTCTTTTTTCTTTTAGCAACTATAACATGCTTAAAAAAAAGAATTATAAAGTTTGGAGAATTGGCTAAAAAGAATAATAATTATTCCATGAATCATCACACGGCTGCATGCGTTCAAGCTTACACTGACTCACGCACACACCTGTATAATAAGAAAAAAAAATTTACCCCATGTAGTCATGCTTATAGCTCATTAGTATATAATATTTTATGGAAAAAAGGTTTCAGAGAAATGAAAAAACAAGGAGTACATGCTATGATTTTTAAGCCCTTGAAGGTGTTCCACTTTCCAGTTTTTAAATAGTATTTACACCAAATTGCCAATTATAGTTGGTCATGGAAGTGACATTTAAAAAAAAAAAAAATTAAATCCTATTTTTCGGATACACCATGAAGGCAAATTGACAAAAAGGCATTGTAGTATTCATATCAGGAACATACTTACAATTCCTTTCAGATCTCCACATTTAATTAGATCCCATACAAGACTTTGTGTATCACAACGCGCTGAGAAGTTCACTACAGCCCAGCATTCAATCTTTGTTGGCTGCACTAATTTCTACACGAAATGTTGAAAATACCATAAGAAACGCTGAATCAAAATCAAAATTAGTAAGAAAAAAAAAGGAAATACCTTATTGTTGAAATTCCATCGACCATTCCTAGGAAAGAAATCCTCTCCATTGCCCACTTTCAACTGTTGAGAAAACAGGAGAATAAGGGAAAATTTGAATAATTATTTTCATGCATGCTTCCCTAAGTACCAAGTTC
This sequence comes from Notholithocarpus densiflorus, assembly GCA_030021035.2. Classification (NCBI taxonomy): domain Eukaryota; kingdom Viridiplantae; phylum Streptophyta; class Magnoliopsida; order Fagales; family Fagaceae; genus Notholithocarpus; species Notholithocarpus densiflorus. The sequence continues at coordinate 39,512 of JARYZH020000989.1, read as the reverse complement.
AACAAGTTTGTGACCCCTTTTGCATTATTGATTTGCTTAGTCTGACTAAGAAATCGAACAGGAAAAAAGTGACAATCATTCATATTTTTCTATTGAGGTACAAGTTAGTTAGGTACCAACCAATCCCGAATTAATTCTTATGTCTTAAAAAAAATATGCTTCTCATGATTCAACCTTCTCTTATGATACATCAGGGCCATTCCAATTTTCGTGCTTACTGCCTCACCAAAACCAGAAATTTTATGATTTATTTCATTGCAGAAAATGGATTGTCAAATTGTCATAAATTCACAATGTTCCAAGTCAAGTGGGTTCCATACTTCTATATGACTATATTCACTGATATTAAATGAATGTGTGTAAGAGTATATATAACTTTTTTATTTGATAGTGAAGTTTATCACTGATTTTAAGACTTTCAAAGCTGAGGTAAAAACATTTTATTTTGTGGATTACATGTAGCAGAGAAGGTGAAATTTAAAAGGCATAAAGCTCGTGGGTCATGATTCATTAATCAAAGAATAGTATGGTGTACCTCTTGAAGCAGGTTCAAAGGATATAGCTGACTTCTTAGTTCTTACTAGGAAATTCAAACTGAACCTTGGCATTATATATCTATCATCATGTACTAATTCCTAGTGGAAATGCAATATATTAATAAGGTACAATATAATATCAGTGGGAAATTAATGCAATTCACACACTAGGAACTTCTAGGACTCTAGCATCAACCTTATTTTGTGGAGAAATTTGTGTCAGTGCAACAAAACCATGCTCATATAATATTCATATTCTGTGGTATATGCTGGTCTTTGTAAAAAGAAATCTCTGTCAATCGAAAACAAGCAATTGTCTCTAGCAGGCTTTGTGAGCATATTCTTGAAATCATACTAACAAACAATCTTTTTAATTGCCTCTTCAGATAATTATTCCCTACATGGCTACATCGATCCTTCCAATTCAAAATTGTACGAATTTTGTTAAATATTACTTATTAGCACCCAAGTTCTCTTATTTTGGAAGGACTCGTTAGCTAAACATGTGGTAACATGACTATTAATTTCAATCAAAGGCTATTTACACAATCAGGAGCCCACTTCATTATGACATAAAAAAGCAAAAGAATGAAGTAAAGAGCGAGAAGAGCGTGGTGAAGTAGTAGTAGTAGTAGGCAATACCTTTGGCGGACCAGCAGTGATCGGACGGCTTAGATGAGAGGAGATCATCGGGTAGATCGAGCTTGCCTTCCGCCATATCAGGAATCAAAAGGTCGTCGAGTCGCGAAACTTGAGCAAGAACGAGAGAGCCCCGAGAACACACACACTCACTGGATTAAAGAGAGCTCCGAGAACACAGAGAGAGAGAGAGAGAGAGAGAGAGAGGTGGTTGTGAAATTGGGGATTTTTTGGAGTTTCAGGGAATCTAGGGTTTGGGAAATCAGTATTTGAGAGAGAGAGAGAGAGAGAGAGAGAGAGAGAGAGAAAGCACATGAGCAGAGAGAGGGCGGCTGAATGAGAAAAAGACGTGTAGGGTTTTTTAGGTTTAGTTTTAAATAGAACCAAAACGATGTAGTTTTGATAATAGTAACTTAAAAAAAAAAAAAAAAAAAAAAAAATAAAAAGCCTGTCAAGGAGGTTAGAACCTTGGACGGTACCTTGAATAATACGCATGGCACACGTGTTAACCACTAAGGCAACATTTGTTTTAGTTATTCATTATTATTATCTATATTATAATATAAAACTGAAAGTTCTGACTTACTTTAGAATTAGGATTAAAAAAATAATTATAATTTTTTTTAATTACACCTCACATTAGATTTTTTTTTTATATATAAAAAAAGGACTCACTTTAGGTTTCAATACAAAGAAAAAGAAAAAAGAAAGACCCACACAAAAGTACACAGAACACGTCCACCACGTGCCATTCTTAGATTTGAAATCTAACTGTTGGATTTGAAGAGTGTAATGAAATGTTAATTCTGGAAAATTATGGTCACAATCAAACGATCGGATTTAGAGAAAGACACTATCAATAACTTATTATTGAATGTTACACCAACCAATAACTTGTTATTGAATTCATATTTTGAAAATTCAACCATTGGATTACAAGTTCTATATGTTCTTAACATGCATGCCAATTTTCACTCCAATCGGATGTAATTTACCATTTAATCTTTAAACTAATCTTTTATGCGTTATTTTAAACTACAAAAACTTGAATTTAAACAATAAGAAGGTCTCAAATAACCATACAAAAGATTCAATCATTTCATCATATAAAAGTGCATCTCCAAATACAACAGTTTCTCTATAGTGATTGAGACCCAAAAATACTCCAAGTGGCCTTGCATCTCTATTTGTACTATACGTTGTATCAAACGTTATTACATCAACGAAGTGGCTATAGTCAATGATCATTCTTGCATTGGCCCAAAAGATAATAGTAATCAACTCTTCACAGTCCAATTGAGTAGTGAAATAATATGAAGGATTTTGCTTAAGTTGACGACTGAAATATCTTCCCAAGCTAGTAGCTTCCCCATGCTCCATGTCTCTCTGTCGCTTAGTGCGTAAATAGTTTTTATGATCTTGCTTGGTAAAACCAAGATTATCATATCCACCAACTTGCTTACTAAAAAGCTCATAAGATTGCTTTAATCTTAATCCTGATTCATGTGCCAAATCAGTTTCAATAGCATGAGTTGCAGCCACTTTCCGTTGTGATGGCATCATGTGTACAGTTGATGGGAGGTGGAGATAGTGGTTATGCTCAGCAATAAATTCATTCACCACATATTTTTTACTATCTCGATTAAGTACAATAACCAAACGTGCTTCACAACCACATCTTGTTTCTGCTCGTGGATTCTTTATATTCTGATCTCTCTTGTCTTTGCCTCGAACTCCCTCCTTTGCACACACAAATCTCCTTGAAGTAACCACTCTAGTCTTTTTACATTTATTTACGTACTCTTTTCTAATACTAAAGCCAGTCTTTCTGCCATATTCATTATAAAAATCATATGCAATCTCATCTGCTTCAAACTCCATCCCTTTAAATGGGGTAGATTCCATGGGTACATTAGAGGGAACATGTATTCCCATCATTATCCCTAGAAAAAATTGACCATAAATTTATTATAACTTTCACCTATCATTTGTTTTCAAAACAGAGATGATGTAAAAAAATTGAGACAAAGTAAAAATGAAAGAGTAGCCAGAGTAAAAATGAAAGAGTCATTAGAAGCAAGGGAAAATTTGACTGCTGAATGAGCAGTAGAGTTACGGCATCTACTAATCCAACTAAAATTGCAAGAAACAAAAGACATAGCCAAGTCTTAAATGTCAATAATCAAATGGGAAATAAACCAGGCAGAACAGGGACCATTGGTGTGGATAGAGTAGGCAAAGCAAGTCAAAGCAAGTCATTTTAAAGCTGGTCAAAGCAAGTCATTTTAAAGCTGGTTGGAATCTGGTCGAATTAATCGAGTTGCGGATTAGGTCAAGTTGACTTGTATTTTCACACGATTTTTTTTTTTTTAACGAAAATATCTGTTTGCCATTTGGAGGTCGAGCAGCAAATCATATCATCATATACTATACTATATAATAAAAGTTGAGCTTAAAAGTCATGATTGTGTCAACTGGCTACTCTCACTAATTAGTAAATTAATTTTATATTATTTTTTAGGATATATTTCCTCAAATTAAAGGATAATGTTTAACAATTGTTTAATTTAGGTAAAACTTTATCATTTAAATTTTAACAAATTTAAATTCTATTCAAACTAAAAGTCTATTATAAAAAATTCTAAACTTTAATCCCAAACAACAACCCACGTATTCTTTCTAAAAAAAAACCGCGTTTTGACTTATACCCCAACTGAAAGTCTATTATCAATATTTTAAGAACAAATAATTAATAAATTATTTTTTTATTATTTTTTATGATATGTTTCCTCTAATTAAGGGATAATATTTACTATTTAGCGATTTTTTAATTTAGATCAAACATATCTTTTAAACTTCAACAATTTAAAATTATATTCAAACTAAAAGTCTATTATCAAAAATTCTAAACGTAAATCACAAACAAAAACTCAGATTTTCTTTCTAAATATATAAACAAACTTTTGGCTTCTACTCTAACTAAAAGTTTATTATCAAGATCTTAAGAACAACTAATTAGTAAATTAATTTATATTATTTGTTATGATATATTTCCTCAAATTAAGGGATAATAATTAACAAATATTGAATTTAAATAAAACTAAAAATCTATCATCAAAATTTTCTAAACTTAAATACCACATAACTCATGAATCATATCATATCATATCATATACTATATCTATACTACTATTTAAGGGTCTTCCCCTATTTAGGATCCTCAATTTAGATACCCAAAATACCCTCAAATTTATCTGTTTTCAAGACTTAAATCATAAGGTTAGACATGTAAAATTAGTAATTTAAAAACTCCTAATTTTTAGCTAAATTAAAAAAAAAAAAAAAAGTTTTTTCTCCCATCCACACTTCTCTCTCATGTTAGTTGTCAAGTACTAATACAACTTCTTCTTTTTAAAAAAAAAAATAATAATAAAATTGATTTTTTTTCCCACAAACTTATCATTTTTTTATATCACTAAACTGTTTTTTTTCCACCTCCACATTTCTTTCTCACATTAGTAGTCAAGTACTAATACAACTTCTTCTTAAAATAAAATAAAACTGCCATGAGTAAAACGTGTAAACCCAAAAAATAAAAAATAAAAAGCAATAAAACATGTAAACCCAAAAAATAAATAATAAAAAGCCTCATTGCACGTGCGAAGCACATGTGATGAGGCTATTATATAATAATAAAAGTTGAGCTTAAAAACCATGGTTGTGCCAAATGACTACTCTTACTAATTAGTAAATTAATTTTATATTATTTATTAGGATATATTTCCTCAAATTAAGGGATAATATATTAAAACTATTAAATTTAGGTAAAATTGTATCATTTAAATTTCAATAAATTTAAATTCTATTTAAACTAAAAGTCTAATATAAAAAATTATAAACTTTAATCTCAAACAACTACCCGCGTTTTCTTTCTTAAAAAAAAAAAAAAAAAACCTCATGTTTTGACTTCTACTTTAACTAAAAACTCTATTATCAATATTTTAAGAACAACTAATTAATAAATTAATTTTATATTATTTGTTATTATATAATTCCTCAAATTAAGGGATAATATTTAGCAATTGTTTAATTTAGATAAAACTTATCATTAAACTTCAAAAAATTTAAATTCTAATTAGTGGCGGCTCTAGGAATATTTTTCAGGGTGGTCATTAAGAAACTTAAATTACACAAAATTTAATTAAAAGAGAACTTCATATATTGACCCAAAAAAAACACACACACTCACACAAATACATAAAGCCTTACAATTTCTTTCTACAAATTTTTTTATTTTGAAAATTTTGCATGATAGTCTCATTACCAATGTTGCAAGTTACATCTCTATCAAAATTTTAGTTAGAAAAAAATTTTCTTGAGATTTTTCTTTTTATTTGTAAGTACCTAATAAATTGTTAAGGGGACTAAAGTTTATGAACAAAATTTGGCTACAAACTTAATTATACCCTAAGGCTACAACTCTCATTAAATAAATTAGCATGGTCAATTTTTAAAATCTAATTGTTGAATTGCATGTTCTTTAATCTTTATGTTCTTAAAACACATGTCAAATTTCACATTAATCATATGTTATTTACTTTTGATCCATAAATTTATTTTTTATGCATAATTTTAAACTACAAAAACTCAAAATTTAAAGATTTGATTGATGACATAGCTATTAATCTTTAATCTTCTTGAAATTTTGCAAATATGAAGGATATAAAAAGAAAATGTATATATTTGTTGATTTGTCAAAATTCACGTACAATAAAAAAAATTATTGAGTAGAGTTATAGCCTTAGTTTACAACCAAGTTTGTTACCAAATTTTGTCCAAAATTTAATTATGTTGGGCCAAAAACAATTTAGGGTGGTCACAAATATTTTTTAAGGATTAAAAAATCATAAATTTTTAAAATTTATATATATAAAAAAAAATTCAGGTCAGGGTGGTCTAGTGACCACCCTGAAATGAACGTAGAGCTGCCAATGATTCTATTCAAACTAAAAGTCTATTATAAAAAATTCTAAACCTAAATCCCAAACAACAACCTACGTTTTCTTTCTAAAAAAAAAAAAAATCATTTTGACGTCTACTCCAACTAAAAGTCTATTATTAACTTTTTAAGAATAATTAATTAGTAAATTAATTTATATTATTTATTATGATATATTTCCTCAAATTAAGGGATAACATTCAACAACTGTTTAATTTAAATAAAACTAAAATTCTATCACCAAAATTTTCTAAACGTTAATACCACACAACTCACAATTTTTTTTTTGTTTTTTGTTTTTCCTCAAGTTGCATCTTATTAAATTAATATTTTATTAGGATATTAAGCTAAAAGACTCTTGACTAAGGGATAAGATTTAGCAATAATTTAATTTAGATAAAACTTTATCATCTAAGTTTTAGAAATTTAAATTCTACTCCAACTAATAGTCTATTATTAATATTTTTAGAATATATATATATATATATATATATTAAGTCATGACTTTACAATATAATCACTCTTAATCCAGTAAAGTCATCCATATAATTAAATCCTACATAATACACCCCATATTTTTGTATTTTTTTCAATTTTTTTTCCCAAGATGCAACTTACGCTTACTGTTCATCACGCTTATTTTTTTAATTTAATAAATTCATCTTACTTATTGTTCTTTACTTCTGAACTTGTGTGAAGAATATTATGCCAAAGGAAGTTTATTATAAAGAAGCAAAACAATGGGCACCATTTAAGTTCTTGATTCTCTTATGTAAGTTTTTAATTTTTTTTATTCTCAATTTTTGAACTATTTTGTGTATGTTTCGATTTTGGGTTTGGATTATTATATTTAATTTGTGATTGTGTTTATTTTTTCAATTAGACTATCACTAGGAAAAAAAATATGTATTGAGGAACTATTTTTTTTTTTTATTAGTTGTGTTGGCTATGGCATAACCCAAATAGGAATAATCAAACTCATTACATATCTCGTATTAAAAATTAACACAAAGCACAAAGAGAATTTTTAAATATAAAAATAGATAAGCACTGATAATGTCCAAACTCTAAACAATCGGAACTTAAAGTAATTTTTTATTAAAATTACTTACTTATTTTAGAATTTATTATTACTTTTTATTTAATTATTTTGTTTTAATTATTTTTTTACAAAAGAAAAAAAGAAAAAAAAAGCATACATATGAATCTTCATCAAGCCATGCATCGCACGAGAATAATACTAGTTACTTGATGTGAAATGCATTACTTTGAATTCACCACTCATATCAAGAATGAGCTCAACTAAACAAATTAATACTTGTTCAATAATTTTAAAATTATACAAATCTCAACATTATTAACCAAAACAAAAAAAGCACAAAGGATAAGTAAAACAAATACACAAGTTTTATTTTCTACACAATATATCAATATCCCAAATCATAAAACAAAATTACAAATGCCTTATTGGATAACTGTTTTCACAAAGAATAAAAATAGACAAGAAATTTATAATCTTGAAAACTAATTTTATAACCTATTATCAATTGTGCTTGGCACTCTATTTCTATTTGAGAATATACATTAAAATTTGATTGTTTACTTATTTATACATTATCTCTTTTATGAATATCATGTCATTGTTAAGCAACACACACTGTAAGAAATATCATAATTTATGTTGAAAAACCGTTTATTTTGGACATGAATTGTTAAAAAAATAGGCCTAATAATTCAAAATTTATGCTAATTTCATTAATACTTTGGCTTCACTCTTTTCACACTTATGAATGTTTCTCATACATGTCTATAATTTAAAATTTTTTTTTTTTTAACTTTACTGTAACTAAATTATCTTGGCATATATTTTGTTATTTGATATCTAAAAATATTTACTCATTACAAAATGCCTCAACCATTCATCTTTCAATTCATTTGCATGTAGCTATGTCAAAGTCTCAATCGATTCCTTACTCATAACAAACAATTTTTTTTTTAATTGCTCGGGTTGCAGGTTGGGTCGAGTTGGCCCACAAAAAAGGTTTGGGTCACAGGTCAACCCGTTTTTGTTTTGAGTCAAAAAATTCAGGTTCAGGTCAAATATTTTTTTAGTCGGGTCAGCAATTTCTAACTAGATTTCCATGTCTACCTATAACATATTTTCTAAATATACTAGTGGGTATAATTTGGAAGTCATTTTAAAATTGTTGTTGTTTTGAAGTTATTTAGAGAACTAGCTTTTTTTTTTTTTTCCTTTCCCTTAAATTAAATTAAACTAGCTTGTAACCCCATGCATATGCATGGATTCATTTAAAGAAATATAATAAGATGCATAATATAATCTCTATATATATAATTTAAATATTATTGATAGTCATTGAAGAGGATGAAAATTATGGTAAACGGATTCGTTCAAATAAGCCTGCCATAGGCGACGGTACTGAGATAATGTTTGATCAAAGCACAGGAATGAGGTGACTGATCGAGAAGCCGAACGGAGAGCTTACATGACAGACGATCCTCCATAGTGGATGGATTCTAGGTAGACAGACACAAAGGGTTGATATCAAGGCCACGTGGCATCTACATGGCTTAAGTGGTCTCCAAGGAACCCTAAATGGAAATGTCTTGCACCTTACGATTAACCCTAGTCAATGGAATCCCAGTATGATAAGAATCCCGCAAAATACATACGTTTATAAGGATCTTCCTCATGAGGAAACATCTTCCTAAGCAAGAAACGAAGGTCAGTTACACACTACTATAAAAACCCAAAGCCCTCAGAAAACAAGGTATGCATAATTTACCCAAGCTCTGGTACTCTAGAGTTGTGAAGAGTTCTCTAACTTAACCTTCAGAAGGTATTTAGCCGGTACCACACCGGTACTCTCTGTAAGGTCTTCTTCTTTTTCTGTGTTGTGCAGGTCTGGTATCGAGTACGTGAAGACCATGCGACTTACTGACGATTTTTGGCATCATCAGTTGGCACCGTCTGTGGAGATCAATCGATAGGAAGTAAGCCATACTACCGCTTCCCGGACAAAAAGTTGCATGGTACTTACTCGCTCGATGGCGACCACCAATAACAATTAAGGGGACGAACCACGTACCACCGCCCTCGAAAGACAGGTTCAGACTCTCACCACAGCCGTAGAATGCCTTACCAAGCAAAACCATGACCTGGAGGAGCAATTGGGCCAAAAGAACGCCTAACACTCTGGAAGAGGACCAAGAAGGTACAAACGCAGAGGGGAGGGACCAAAAAGGGTGGGAGAGTAACAACGTCCCAAGCAGACAAGAGCGGTAAGACACAAGCCGTCCATCCGCCGTGGATACGACTCTACCACACATGGTCGCGGAGATGCAGATGATGAAGGAATGGATGAACTTCATGATGAACGCCCTTAGAGGACGGGTGTCTAGCGACCTCGATGAGCTGGTCCATCGAATTGATTCACCATTCACCACATCCGTCACTTCGTTCCCCCTTCCACCAAAGTTCTGTATGTCGCAAGTGGAGACATACGACGGATCTAAGGATCACTTAGATCACCTGGAGTCTTTCAAGACCTTGATGCACCTACAAGGAGTGGTGGATGAAATCATGTGCATGGCCTTCCCCACTATGCTGAAGGGCCACGCAAGGATTTGGTTCAACAGGTTGACGCCCAACTCCATTAGTACTTTTAAGGAGTTAAATGCCCAGTTTGCCTCACACTTTATCGGGGGACACAGGTACAAGAAGTCCACTACATGCCTGATGAACATTAAGCAACGGGAGGATGAGACGCTGAGGTCTTACATAACCCACTTTAACAAAGAGGCCCTTTAGATCGATAAAGCTGACGACAAGATACTCGTGGCTGCATTCATGAATGGTTTACGAAAGGGTAAGTTTCTATTTTCCTTATACAAAAATGACCTAAAGACTATGTCAAATGTACTCTACAAGGCAACTAAGTACATGAACGCAGAAGACGCGCTGCTGGCCCAAAAAGAGAAGCCTAAGAAGAAGGAAAGACAGGAGGAGGCACGGCATGATAGGGGACGAAAGACAACAAGGACTGGAGACCGACGGGAGGATAGGCACTCCTAATCGCCCACAAGGAGGTTCATAAGCTTCACCCTGCTAACTTCCCCGATCGACCAAGTCCTGATGCAGATCAAAGATGAAAGAGCCCTGACATTTCCCGGCAAGCTGAATGGAGACCCCAATAAGAGGTCCAGAGACAAGTACTGTTGTTTTCACCGTGATCACGGTCATGACACATCTGACTGCTACGACTTGAAGCAATAAATAGAAGCTCTTATCAGACAAGGAAAGTTACAGAGGTTCGTCAGCAAGGAAAGAACGGACTCATCATAAGAGCAGGTTGCTCGACGGGAGAACGAACGTCCTAGGCCACCCATAAGTGACATAAAAATGATTGTGGGAGGCACTGCGGCATCTGGCTTGTCCAAAAAGGCTCGTAAGACTTACCTCAAGATGGTTCAAAATGTCCAGCTGACAGGCTTCGTCCCAAAGATGGCGCAGATCGATAACCCCATCATTGAATTCTTAGAGGAAGATGCTCGACGTCTCCACCACCCGCATGACGAAGCACTCATCGTTAACATACATGTAGGAAACTACAACACACACCGGGTCCTGGTTGACAACGGAAGCTCCGCTGACATCTTCTACTACCCGGCGTTCCAGCAGATGAGGATTAATAGAGAACGACTGGTTCTGACCAACACCCCATTCGTTGGGTTCGGAGGGACAAAAGTATACCCCCTTGGCGCAGTCACGTTACCCGTAACGGTTGGTGATTATCCTCAGCAGATCACTAAGGATGTCACATTCCTTGTTGTCGACTACTCGTCTGCCTACAATGCCATCCTAGGACGACCTACCCTCAACTCGTGGAAGGTCATAACTTCAACCTACCACCTGATGATCAAATTTCCCACCTAGTACAGAGAAGGAAAAGTACGTGGAGACCAAGTGGCTGCACGCAAATGCTACATAGCAATGTTGGAGATGGACGATCATCTACAAACCATGAACATAGAAGAACAGCGGACTGTGGCAGAGCTTATTGAAGTACTTAAAGAGATACTTCTCGACAACTCCAGACCAAATTGAACGACTAGGATTGGCACCCTCGCCAGTCCACTGGTTCGCCAAGCACTCACGATTTTTCTCAAAGAGAACCAGGATGTCTTTACCTGGAGCTATAAAGACATGTCTGGGATCGACCCTTCAGTCATGGTGCATAGGTTGAATGTGTCGCCCACTTTTCCACCTATCCGTTAGAAGAAGCAGGTGTTCGCCCAAGAATAAGACCGAGCGATAGCGGAAGAAGTCCGCAAGTTCCAAGAAGCATACTTCATCAGAGAAGTTTACTACTCCGACTGGCTGGCGAATGTGGTGATGGTCAAGAAAGCCAACGGTAAGTGGAGGATGTGTGTAGAATTTACATACCTGAACAAAGCATGCCCCAAGGATAGTTACCCCCTCCCACGAGTTGACGTCCTAGTAGACTCTACTGCTCAACACCAATTACTGAGCTTTATGGATGCTTTTTTAGGTTACAACCAGATCAAAATGGATGAAGCGGATTAGGAGAAGACTTCGTTCATCACCAGCCAAGGCCTCTTTTGCTACAAAGTGATGTCATTCGGCCTCAAAAATGCGGGCGCAACGTATCAAAGGCTCATAAACAAGATGTTCGCACATCAGATTGGAAGAAATGTACAAGTCTACGTTGACGACATGCTGGTAAAACTTTGAAGGGAGGATGATCATTTAGGTGATCTCAGGGAAACCTTTGACACCCTCCGCACTTACAACATGAAGCTCAATCCGGGAAAGTTCCTAGGGTTCATAGTGTCTCAGAAAGGTATCGAAGTCAACCTAGACAAGATCCGGGCCATAATAGAGATGGCACCACCAAGAAATGTGAAAGAAGTACAAAGCCTCAACGGCAAGGTAGCCGTGCTGAATAGGTATGTGTCAAGGGCAACGGACAAATGCCTACCTTTCTTCCACATGCTAAAGAAATCTTTTGAGTGGACAGCCGAGTGTTAACAAGCATTCGAGGATCTGAAGGCCTACCTCTCTTCCCCACCGTTGCTAAGTCCCTCCAAACTAGGGGAAGAACTGTTCCTCTACTTGGCTGTATCCCCTGCTGCTGTTAGTGCGGCCTTAGTCAAAGAAGAAGACAAGGTGCAAAAGCCCGTGTACTACACCAGCTGGGCACTCAGTGGTGTAGAGGAGAGGTACCCACCAATGGAGAAGCTTGCCTTAGCTTTGGTTACAGTAGCTCGCAAGCTCAAGCTGTACTTCCAGGCCCACACGGTGGTCGTCCTGACTGACAAGCCCCTATGGCGAGCAATGAGCAATCCTGAAGCCGCTGGACGAATGGCACTATGGGCAATAGAGTTTAGCGAATTCGACGTATAGTACCGCCCGCGTACTACCATTAAGGGACAGGTGGTCGCTGACTTCATTGCGGAGTTCACTAACATGGAGGGCCAGGGGGCAGAAGAGTATCCTTAGTGGAGTATCCACACGGACGGATCATTTAATAAACAGGCTGGCGGGGCGGGTATTGTACTTCGTTCTTCAGAAAGGGATGAGATTGAATACATGGTTCGTCTCGACTTCCCGATGACCAACAATGAAGCAGAGTACGAAGCTCTAGTGGCAGGATTAGATCTCGCTAAAGCAGTAAGGACCACGAGTGTGGTTATTCATTGCGACTCCCAAGTCGTCACAAACCAAGTAAACGGTGATTACGAATGTAAGGGTAAGAGGATGAAGAAGTACTTAGAGCAAGTAAAGAAAAGGGTGGGTGACTTACAAGCCAAGATTGTTCAAATCCCAAGAGGAGAGAATGAGCAAGCTGACAGTCTTGCCAAGGCCACATCAGCGAAACACATGATCATCCCCGGCAAGGCACTTTCCTTTGTTCAACTTTCACCATTAATAGATACCATTGATGTGCAGAAGATAGGTTCTGGAAGCAACTGGATCACACCATTAGTCTTCTACTTAAAAAATGGCACATTACTAGACGGTAAGGAAGTCGCAAGGAAGTTGAAGGTCCAAGCAGCACGATTCGTTTTGATAAATGACGACTTGGACAAGGAAGGCTTCTCCTGCCCGTACTTGAGGTGTCTTACCCCAGAAAAGGCAGACTACGTCATGCGAAAAGTACACGAAGGAGTCTGTGGAAACCATTCTGGGTCACGGTCATTAATGCACAAACTGATCTGGGTGGGATACTATTGGCCTACCATGCAGAAAGATGTCATCGCATATGTCAAAGCTTGTGACAAGTGTTAGAGGTTTGGCAACCTCATCCGGCAGCCAATAGAGGAACTCACTCCAATGACAGCCCCATGGCCTTTCGCTCAGTAGGGATTGGACATCATGGGTCTGTTCCCAATAGCAATTTGACAGCTAAAATTCCTCGTGGTTGGTATAGACTACTTCACCAAGTGGGTAGAAGTCGAAGCTCTGGCTACCATCATAAAGAAGAATGTGCGAAGCTTTGTATGGAGAAACATTATCTGCAAGTACGGTATACCTAGAGTACTGGTCTCAGACAATGGGAAGCAGTTTGACAACGACACGTTCAAAGACTTCTGCTCACAGCTAGGGATCAAGAATCACTACTCATCACCCGCCCACCCTCAGGCCAACGGACAAGTTGAGGTCACGAACAAATCCTTACTCAAAATCATCAAGACTCGGGTCGAGGGGGCAAAGGGTATATGGCCCGAAGAATTACCAAGCGTTTTATGGGCATACAGGACGACGGCAAGAACGCCTATAGGAGAGACACCGTTTCGTCTAGCGTATGGGAGTGAGGCAATCATCCCAGCCAAAGTAGGACTCACAAGCTATAGAATGGGAAACTATGATGAGAGTGGAAATGATAAGGCTTTGCGCTTATAGCTGGATCTAGTGGACGAGGTCAGAGTAACAGCTGAACAAAGGTTGGCACGGTACCAAGACCTCATGGCCAAGCACTACAACTCCAAAGTCAGACGCAGGGACTTCCAAGTTGGAGATCTTGTCTTGAGAAAGGTGATGGGTGCCACAAAAGACACCACTCAGGGGAAGCTTGGACCTAATTGGGAAGGACCGTATAGGATCGCATCATGGCATAGGAAGGGAACCTACCACCTGGAGACACTTGACGGGCAGAAGTTGCATCACCCATGGAATACGGAGCACCTTAAGAAGTACTACCAGTAGATAGGGGCACGAACAACGACTCTCCTCATTTCCAGTTTATTTTCTTTTAGTTGGTTTTCACTATTTACAGTACTTTTAAGCCCGAAGGGCAGTTTTTTTCATTTCTAAAGAACAATTTCTACGCGTATTTATCACATAATAAGAGGAGTTATTCAGTTATTCAGATATCATGAGCATATATGCATCTCTACAAAACCATGTCTACAATCAATTTCCTATGTGAATGGGATGTCATGCAACCTGTTAACATCCATCAGTGGACGGGTTATCCAGAATCATAGTCCATAAGTGGACGGGTTCATCCTAAGGGGTGAGCTAAAATTATTAAGTTTATAAGTAGACGGGATCATCCCAATGGATGATCTTAAAAAATTATTATTATTAAGTTCATAAGTGGACGGGTTCATCCCAAGGGGTGAGTTAAAATTATTAAGTCCATAAGTGGACGGGATCATCGCAAGGGATGATCTTAAAAAATTATTATTATTGAGTCCATAAGTGGACGGGTTCATCCTAAGGGGTGAGCTAAAATTATTGAGTCCATAAGTGGACGGGATCATCCCAAGGGATGATCTTAAAAAATTATTACTATTGAGTCCATAAGTGAACGGGTTCATCCCAAGGGGTGAGCTAAAAATTATTAAGTCCATAAGTGGATGGAATCATCTCAAGAGGTGATTTTTTTTTTTTTTTTTTTTAAGTTATTAGGTCCATAAATGGACGAGTTCATCCCAATGGGTGAGCTAAAAATTATTAAGTCCATAAGTGGATGAGACCATCCCAAGGGATAATCTTTATTATTATTATTGAGTCCATAAGTGGACGAATTCATCGCAAGGGTTGAACTAAAAACTATAAGTCCATAAGTAGACGGGCTCATCCCATGAGTAGACGGGCTCATCCCCAAGGGTTAAGCTAATAATTAGTAGGTCCCTATGTGGATGGGTCAAGTAATGAATGGACTCATCTCAAAAGTTGAAGCTAAAAATATCAAGTCCAATCGAGGGACTAGTTCATCCCGTGGGACGGAATCAAATCCATGAGTGGACGGATCCAGTATCAGGTCCACAGGTAAACGGGTCCATTAATAAAGGACGGAAGCATCAAGATTAACATAGATATATGCAAAGTATATATTCGAGCAATAAACAAAACAAGAGATAGTAGATAAAAAACCTATGAAAGGCAAATGTTTACATCCAAAGAAACCAAGAAATAATGAATACGGAAGGAATCGATATTGTCTTCTCAAGAATACAAAGTTGACGACAAAAAAAAAAAAAAAAAAAAAAAAAAAAAACTATTGCTAGCTGGTGGAAGGTTCTTCATTTTTCTCAAACGTTTAATCCCTTTCAAGTTGACGGGTACCATCCTCGACGGATTTTTCTTGGTCAGCATGAGCAGCACCCCTGTCAGCTTGAGGGTCAAGGTTGGTTTCATCGGCAAAAAGCTCATTGGTTCCTTCGGAATAGATGGGCTGGGCTGGAGTCTGGGCCTAGGCGTTAATGGAGATGTGGGAAAGGTCTAGGTCCGGGAACGAAGCTTTGACCTGACGGAAGCAATCGTCAAAGCCGTCAACGAAAGAGCCACCAAGCTCCTTCAAAAGGGCGTTTGAGTCATGATACTCCCGTACCGCGTCCTCCTTAGCCTGACGGAGCAGATCTTTTGCCTCTGCGATCTCTCCCTCCTTGTCCTTGAGAATTTTCTTAAGCGCCTCAACTTGCGCCTCTGACTCCTCTAGAAGCTTCCTTGTCAGGTCAAGCTTGTTGACCTGGACCTCCTTCCAAGCCGTTAGTCCCTCATCTCCGTCTCCCTTGCCTCCACCTTCTCCCTCAAACGGCTCATAATCGTCTCGTGGGACGCATAGTAGTCCATCAGACCCTTCAGCATAACCACCCCCTGCAAGAATCAAAACCAAAGGTTAGAACGAGACAACAATAGGACGGAAACAAAAGAAAGGGGACAAATAAGCATACCTATGCCAAGCTAAATAGGCCCGTCTCCCCTATGGCCTCAGTGGCATGGTTGCCCAAGTCCTCGTAGTCGTCGTCCTTGATTATGGACAACAATTGCTTGAGCGCATACCCTGAGTCCTAAAGGAGGACAGGACGTTTCCCTGTGACTGGATCAGGACCCTTCATCAGGCCTTTCTACTTCCCCGGACTAGGCTCGGGGGGCAACTTGTTGGTGGCAGGGGTCTCACCAACAATTGACCCCGTCACCACCTTGGGCTTCTTAGGGGGACGGTCCACCTTTTCGGATGGTTTTCTTTTAGTGGACAGGTTAGCTTGACCCGTCTTAGGAGGTTAGCTCCCCTCCATTCTTCTCTAAGAAGCTCCATTCCTCAAGGGTTACTTCTGGACGGTCCCGAGCTGCAATAAGAGACGGTTAAAATATCAAATGAAATAGACAATAGTAACTAAAAGCCTAAGACAGATGGACACATACCAGACGAGGGCATTATACCCCAGGTTTTGTCTACGGGCATATACTCCTGGTCACCAGGGTGACACATCCAGCTCTCTCCCTTGGATGAAAAAGTAACGACTCTTCTAGTTTCTGTTTGAGTCTGGGGTGTCGTACACTAGCCTAAGTGACAGAATCCTTGGTAAGAAACTATACATACCCCTTGATTGAGTGATCTCAGATGGACGGTAACAATGGAAAAACTCTTCCACCATCATCCTACTTGCCCTATCAAACATCACCCCGTACAAAACCTCCGCGCCTAGGAAGACCCTCCAGGCCTTCGGAGAGATTTGGGTGACGGCCAGCCCCAGATACTGAAGAAGACGATGGTGAAGGCACTTAAGGGGAACCTAAGTCCCGCTTTTAACATCTACTCATACACCCTGATGTCTTCAACACCCTTATAGTAACACTTCTCGTGCTTAAATGGTATACGCATTGGGATGCCGACGGGAATTCGGTACTTCTCCCTAAGGGTATCAAAGTGT
The DNA here is from genome assembly GCA_030021035.2 of Notholithocarpus densiflorus. Lineage (NCBI taxonomy): Eukaryota > Viridiplantae > Streptophyta > Magnoliopsida > Fagales > Fagaceae > Notholithocarpus > Notholithocarpus densiflorus. The sequence continues at coordinate 22,130 of JARYZH020000989.1, read as the reverse complement.
TTCCTTTTGATGGAAGAGTTGAAATCGTTGATCGTCCACAACAAAAGCATAATGAACTCCCTAAAATCATCAGGGCCTATGACGAATTGAACGGGGGTTTATTGTCTACATAGTCATCATTTGAATCTCCCTCTGATCCGTCCACGTCCAAGTCCTCATCCTCCTCCAAGGAAGGTGAGTTGGCAGACATCATAAGAGGTGTCGAGGTCATCCTGACCTGATAGGAACACCTCATCGTAGCCCTCTCCTTCACGGACACACGACTGTTCACTCAATGCCTCACTAGACATCTGTCACCTACATGTGACGGGTAAAACCCTAAGACTCTACAGGTCTACTAAGGCGAAGGGCATATGATTTTTAAATAAACAGCATAAGAGAATTTAGCATAAGGTGAAGGATACTTACAGTTGAACGATGTGAAGAAGGCGACGTAGAAGGCGTGGAGGACGGTTGCACCAAGTAAACTGAATAACTGTTTGCTAAGGAGGACGGTAGCACTCTGATTGAAAATTCATTGCGAAAAGTAAGAAATGAAAGGGAGAGGCAACATATATATAGAGGGAACGGCACGAGAGACGAAAGGACGCTTCGGTCCGAGTGATTAACCACTAAAAACATGCCACGTGCCCCTACTGCATTAATGGCTCTAGGCTGGCCTGTCAATTAGAACGTACTTCCCAAGGGACGAGTTAAACCGTCACTCTATAGGTCCATTCGTGGAGTAAGGCGACGAACCCATAGAGTGAGGGGGCAACTGAAAAGGATGAAAATTATGGTAGACGAATTCATTCAAATAAGCCTGCCATAGGCGACGGTACTGAGATAATGTTTGATCAAAGCACAGGAATGAGGTGACTGATCGAGAAGCCGAACGGAGAGCTTACATGACAGACGATCCTCCATAGTGGATGGATTCTAGGTAGACAGACACAAAGGGTTGATATCAAGGCCACGTGGCATCTACATGGCTTAAGTGGTCTCCAAGGAACCCTAAATGGAAATGTCTTGCACCTCACGATTAACCTTAGTCAATGGAATCCCAATATGGGAAGAATCCCGCAAAATACATACGTTTATGAGGATCTTCCTCATAAGGAAACATCTTCCTAAGCAAGAAACAAAGGTCAGTTACACACTACTATAAAAACCCAAAGCCCTCAGAAAACAAGGTACGCATAATTTACCCCAGTTCTGGCACTCTTGAGTTGTGAAGAGTTCTCTAACTTAACCTTCGGAAGGTATTTGGCCGGTACCACACTGGTACTTTCTGTAAGGTCTTATTCTTTTTCTGTGTTGTGCAGGTCTGGTAACGAGTACGTGAGGACCGTGCGACTTACTGATGATTTTTGGCATCATCAGTCATTTTTATATTTTGTTAACTCTTTAAAAAATTTTGTAAGGATATTATTAGGTATAAAATGTAAATTGTCTATGTTTTTAAAAAAAAAAAAAATTATTGTGAAGAACTTTTTTTTTTTTTTTTTTTTTTTTTTTACAATTCATTTATTCTGGACTCTTTGGTTTTTGTACTTAATAACTCACTTGAATGAATATTTATGATGTGGTCCCACATTTTATTCTAAAATTAAAAAATAAAACTATTTAAGAATAAATAATTTAGGACACATGGCGCAAAATTGAAACTCTAATTTGGAATTCTAATTTAAGTTTCTCTCAAATAATTCCCTCAAGTCTTGAACCTGCAATACCTCTAATCATGTCCCAATTCTAATAATTCCCTCAAGTCTTGAACCTATGCCAAGAAAAATATTATTTCATTTTGAAGAGATGTGGCTAACCAATCCCAGGTGTGGGGAGACAGTGGAAGCAGCTTGGCTTTTAGGGAGGGGACAGAATTTTGATACCATGGTGCTATAAAGAATTCAAAAATGTGGGAAAGATCCAAGTTGGCAGAGTCGTAATTGTTTTGGTAATATGAGAAGAGAATTGGGGAAGAAGAAAATTCTACTGGTAATGACTGGAGAGGAGGCTATTCGTGCAGGGTGTAATCACAATCTTAGGAAGCTCAAGTATGAAATTAATATTCTACTGGACCGAGAGGAAATAATGTGGGGCTGGAGATCACATATCCTGTGGCTGGAAAAAGGTGAAAAAAATACTAAGTTTTGTCGTAGTTAGGCTACAAAACGTATGAAGAAAAATAAAATCTTTGGCATTAGAGATTCATTAGGTTAGTGACACTCCCAGGCTATATCTATTTCCTCTGCTTTGGTGAATTACTATCAGACCCTCTTCACAACCTCTAGTCCGAACTTAAATGGGAAATATATGAAGATAATGTAATCTAACGGTAGATTTGTCAAAATTCATGTCGAATTAAGAAATATAGGGTTGGGTTCAAGTTACACTTGATGTAACTCTAAAAAATGTTACACCAACCAATAACTTATTGTTGAATTCATATTTTGAAAATCCAACCGTTGGATCATATGTTCTATATGTTCTTAACATGCATGTCAATTTTCATGCCAATTGGATGTAATTTATCATTTGATTTTTAAACTCATCTTTTATGCGTTATTTTAAACTACAAAAACTTGAATTTAAACAATTGATTGATGACATGGCTATTAATCTTTGATCACCTTGAAATTTTGTAAGCATGAAAAATATATGAAAATAATGTAATATAACGGTAGATTTGTCAAAATTCACGTCGAATTAAGAAATATAGGGTTGGGTTCAAGTTACACTTGATGTAACTCTAAAAAATGTTACACCAACCAATACCTTATTGTTGAATTCATATTTTGAAAATCCAACCGTTGGATCAAATTTTCTATATGTTCTTAACATGCATGACAATTTCATGCCAATCAGATGTAATTTACCATTTGATCTTTAAACTCATCTTTTATGTGTTATTTTAAACTACAAATACTTGAATTTAAACAATTGATTGATGACATGACTATTAATCTTTGATCACCTTGAAATTTTGTAAGCATGAAAAATATATGAAGATAATGTAATCTAACGATAGATTTGTCAAAATTCACGTCGAATTAAGAAATATAGGATTGGGTTCAAGTTACACTTGATGTAACCCTAAAAAATGTTACACCAACCAATAACTTATTGTTGAATTCATATTTTAAAAATCCAACCGTTGGATCACATTTTCTATATGTTCTTAACATGCATGACAATTTTCATGCCAATCGGATGTAATTTACCATTTGATCTTTAAACTCATCTTTTATGCGTTATTTTAAATTACAAAAACTTGAATTTAAACAATTGATTGATGACATGGCTATTAATTTTTGATCACCTTGAAATTTTGTAAGCATGAAAAATATATGAAGATAATGTAATCTAACGGTAGATTTATCAAAATTCACGTCGAATTAAGAAATATAGGGTTGGGTTCAAGTTACACTTGATGTAACTCTAAAAAATGTTACACCAACCAATAACTTATTGTTGAATTCATATTTTGAAAATCCAACCGTTGGATCACATGTTCTATATGTTCTTAACATACATGTCAATTTTCATGCAAATCGGATGTAATTTATCATTGATCTTTAAACTCATCTTTTATGCGTTATTTTAAACTACAAAAACTTGAATTTAAATAATTGATTGATGACATAGAGAGGGAAGAGCTTGTAGAAGTGATAAGGGGAGGGGGAGAATATGGAAGTGGGAAAGGGCAAATGTTTTTCTGAGTTAACAAAAGAATGACAAGAAACAAAACGACGAAAAACGTGTAGGAAAAAAAAAAAAAAAAAAAAAAAAAGGGACAAAAACGTAGGAATTTTGGGGAAACATATAGCGACGTTTTAGAAACGTCGCTACATGTTTCCCCACATTTTTTTGGACTTTAATAACTATAGCGACGTTTTATAAAAACGTCGCTATAAACAAAACATATGTCACTAAAACTGTACCTTTTGCGGCGTTTTAAGAAACGCTGCTATTGTTTTGGGTTACAGTGACGTTTTTTAAAAAACGTCGCAAAAGGCTCACTCTTTAGCGACGTTTTCTAAAACCGTCACAATATACTACTTATAGCGGCGTATTTAAAAACGTCGCTAAAAAAAACGCCGCCTAAACCCAGATTTCTTGTAGTGATTCTCTCTCTCCATCAAACCCACAGCTAGCAACCACCAGTTCACCACCACCACCACCACTAGCAACCCACCAAAGCCAGCAACCACCTCCCACTAAAACTCAGCCCAACCACCAAAAGCCAGCCATCACCACCACCATTGAAACACAATAGAATTGGGAAAAAAAAAAAACCAAAGCACCAGCCACCACCACTACCGAACCACAACAACCCACAAATCAACAATCACCACCATTACATCATTGACACACCACAAATCCAAAAATTTCAACAAAATTTCCATACCCACCAAGCCACAAACAACCACTGAGATACATACCACTGTCACTACCAAACCTCCATACCTAAACCACTGAGATTCATACCTAAACCCACTACCGAGCCACCAACAACCACTGAGATCCATACCCTTCAGTTTTGAGAGACCCATGCAAGACCCAAGATCCATACCCTTCAGTTCTGCCGAGCCATAAACCCACAAGCTAAACCAACCCAACAACCACCGAAGCCAACCTAGCCAACATCGAATCCAACCCAGCCAACCCATCGAATCCAATCGACCCACAGTGAGCCACGACCACCCATGGCGAGCCACGATGAGCCATGACCACCTCACCCACGGTGAGCCACGACCACCCATGAGCAGACACTAGACCACGGCATTTTGATTCCCACCCACCCAAAGCCTCCATGCTGATCTGTGCCACGCCGATCTGAGGCCCAAAAGCCAATATTGAAAGAGAGGAGAAGCTTTGAAGGTGAGAGGAAGAGAGGAGAGAGCGTGGGAGAAATAGAGAAACTCTGAAAGTTAAGAACTTTACAATATCATGAACAGTGAGGTTGCATATATGCAACTTCATTGTAACGGGAAAATGTAACATGAACATGCATAAGAACATGAACATGCATTAATGTTGCGATTAAAATAATGCAAATCTAAGTGTAGATTTTTCACAAGTAATATTATCTCAGTGAGTTCGAGGTTGATCCACAAGAAATGATTGACACTAATGTAAAAACCTTTATTATTAAGTAGTAAATAAAAATAGTTGTTTGTTTGTTTTTTCCACCCAAAGATGGAGCAAGATAATATTGAAACTATAATTTTAAATGGCAAAATAAATATAAGAAAAATTAATGGAAAGAAAACACTAGGGATTTGAGGATCCACCTAATATTTTATCATATGAATTAGGATTATTTTTAACTCAATTAGGGTAGAGATTCAACTCGCCTAATCAGAAGATAAAACAATAAAGTACTCAAACAATGTGTGAAGTATATTGAATATAAGTGATTGGGCAAATCATTTAATTGGCATGTTACAGGGAAGACTAAGCATTCAATATATTCTTAAATCATAACGAATCAAGGAATTCAAGCATTTGATATAAATAAACATTATATTAAATCTTAAAAACTTGTCAACATGAAATGATTCCAAATACTAAATCAATCTCAAAATTCAATCATCAACCCATAGAAAGCACCTAGATAATCCCAAGAATACATGATAAAAATACTAGGTTTCACCTATAACCCTAGCTAGAGGTTTAGCCACACATTGTTATGCAAAAGAAATCCATAAAAATAATGGTAAACATCTTTAAAAAAAATAAAAAGATTAAAAACGTTCTAGGGTTTTTCCCCTCCTATAACCCCAGCCTCCTCTAAAAGAAAATGAGAAAATCCCTCAAATTTAGGATGAGAATCCCTTGATTTTGGAATTTTATCTACTGTCAGATTCCAGCCCACTTTTAATCTTCAAAAATATTTTTCTGGAATTTGTGGTAAACTAAAAAGTTGTAGATCTTCGAGTATTATTTCTGTGGCCACAAGAATCAAATCAATCGGACATCCGTGCAAGATATTATGGCAAAAAGTATTGAAACAATGCAAGATGTTTCTATATAAGTATTTTTCCAGTTTTGGCTTGAACAAATTTCTTTCTTCCCTTTTTTATTCTCACACATTTTGACTTATTTAATACATCAAAAACCATGCTATCTTGACCCTTGGATTCTCTTAGCTTCATGACTATATGATTAGCTGAATGATTTTAATCTCCTATAAGAAAAAACTATAGTAATGATTATATTTTTTAGAAATCTTTAAAATTCACATATTTACGTGTAATTAAACATGAAATTGATGTGATATTGCCTACCAAAACTAAAATAATAGTGTAATTTTAAACAATCAACAATTGATGCATAGGTTCTGTGGTTCAGTGAGGCAAGTAACGTAAATTCATGCATATGAATGTGAACATGCATCTTTTGACATGATGATTGTTTCCTTTGAACCTTGAATGCCATAATGCAAGCTTTGAATGGTTGAACATGTTTGATTGAATGCCATGATGGTGACTCACTGACCTATGATGTTTTTACTCTCGTTGGTTCACATAAAGCATGATGCTAGGCGAATGGCATATCTATGTTCACATATCTATGTTCTTACTAGCTAAAACAGTTTTAACATCATTGTTCTCAGAATTAACATTATTAGCAGGTGAAACAAACACAGTAGTACTAGAAGAAGCAATATTAGGAGAAGAGAAATCATACCCCAAACCGGTTCTATCAGATGCAGATTTCTGAAATCTAAGCATCTCATCAAGCTTTGCATTGGAAGTCCTCTCCAATTGAGCTCTAACTTGAAACAGCTCTTGTCACGACCTAAATCCATGGAACATGAATTTAGATGCATGACTAACTTACTGAACTTATATAACTCAACATGAATTACAAAATAAAGATAACTAAAATTCTATAAGTCTTCAAGTAATATTGAAGTCGCCTACAACTTTCATGCTCTACCTTGCACCTTACAAAGCGATCCAAAGGTTCTATATTTCCAACTACACTTTAATCTAAAAATAGTAATTGATGGGGTGAGCCACACATCTAGTAAGTAATTATACAGAATACACAACGAAATAGAGTCAAGCAAAGCACGAGTATTTTGATTTTTCACAAACTCATTCAATAATATCAAAAATAATTATTCCAAAACATATAATGAATCACTTAATACATATATAATCACATCTTAAAATCATTAGAAAACACATACATATAATTGACCAGAGCACAGTGTCACATATATACATCACATATTCTCACATACAATCCTGTGAGCGGCTACCAACATCTAACCTCTGCTAGTGAGGGATCAACACATATTCTCACATACAATTCTGTGAGCGGATTTACACATATATCTGATCAATTCTAAAAACACTTATTTGAGTCACATATCACAAAACAAAATCTATACAAAATAGAATAATTTTCTTAATATTAGCAATTATTCCAACAATAAAGGCATATCGAAGATCTCAATATTAAATAGAAACATAAATCAAATGATGCTTGACTCTCTTAGGGAATGTATACGAACTGAAGAGTTTATATAAATATTTTTACAATTCTTGAGTAAGTCTGAAAACCCAATTTGCTAAAAGAAACGTCTTAAATATCATTTGGAAAATAAGAATATGTCTTTGTAATTACTTGGTTTTAGCAAATTTAAAGAACAAGAACAAATTTAGAAAATTTACATTGAAACTCAATTCTTTTCTAAAAATAGTTTAGTTTAGAAATCATCTTTTAAATGAAATTCAGATGTTCACAACTTTATTTAAAATTCAAAGTTTCTCTTTAAAACATCATTTAAAAGTCGAAATTTCTCTTTCAATGGTGTAAAAATGCTTTTTGATGAACTTTTGAAAAAGTAAGCTTAAAAACATAACTTTTGAAAACTTTTGACTTCTAAGAACCTAAAGAACAAAACTTGTGCATATTATGCATAATTACTTACCTCTCTTGCTAATACTTCTGAACACAGCTGAATACTTTAATCTTTCGTAAGCTCTAAACAAAAGAATGCTTTAATCAGTAAGCATGGTATCTAATCCTTACAATCCTTTTCTTTCCTACTGTCCTACAAAAACCAGGTATGAAAACTACTTTTGTAAATACCATTGAATTAAGCAATTTAATATTCCTTATCAAAGTCTCACCGCAAAAATATTTCCCCAAAACTAATCTGTACTACTAGAGTTCAATAAAATTTCTATAACCACAATTAATATTCTAGGCCGCCCTAAAATACTCTATAAGATCCATATATATATATGGTATCCATAGAAAATCTCTATCCGTAGGACTTAGCAACCCATAGCATGTATTGACTAAAATCTTTGAAACTTAAAACAATATTATAGATTACGATAAGAGTTAATAATTTAGCACTACTCCAAGGTTGCGTTAACTCCAAGAACTTTTGAGACTAAATCCTTTTATATATTTCTATATAAAAAATCTCTATTCATTGCACTGTTATAAGCATTCAGGAATTTCGTAAAAAAATTCACTTAATAACATAAAAGCAAGAATTTTTTAATCTATATATTGGCCCTACCCAAACAACATCACTAAAACTGTAAGACACAAAACTTCTAAAGGCTTATCACCTATTCGTGCATTCATATGGAATAATCATGCAAACCTTTTTTTAATTTTTGTCTCTAACAGTGAGAAATCATACATTGAACAAATTGTTTGTCTCTTCAATTGTATGTGTTCTAAACTCTAAAGGAAAAGTACACCTCCTAGCCTCCTTAGTAATGAAACCCTTTCTATGAAAAACCCTAATTTATCTCTTCATCTACCTTATATTTGACGCATCAGAGATGTGGGCTTAGTGGGGTAGTGGGCTGTATATTAAAACCCACTTAAACTTATCTCTTTAGTCTCCAAGAGGCCCATAAAACATCTTTCTCTTTTATTTATTTATTATTTTAACTATCGCACTAAATTTTATGCACTAAAACTTTAATCTTCTCACCTATTTTGTAGCACCACAAAATTGTCTACTCCCATCTTATTGTGCACACACATATAGTACCCCAACTCTATAATAATAATGACAATGTATGATGATAATCATAAAAACAAAATTGGGGTATTACAGCTTTGCTTCAAGCTTCTTGGTCATTTCAGCCAAGAAATTGTTCTCAAACCGCAGTGCTCTAATAGTCTGATTAGTTTCGTCAAACTTTGTGGAGAGCTCTTCTCAATCAAGTTCCACATCACTCAGCTTTTTGGTGGCCAGCCTATATAGTTTCTCATGCTTCTCAAAAACCTTGTACAATTTTTCATAAGCTGTATGGATGTCATCTTGATCATCCATTTTTTCAAACTTAGAGTCCACTAAGTCCTCTTCATCATCTACTGTTTCTGAAACCCCATCAGTAGGATCAACTGTAGCAATGAAGGCATTCAAGATTCACTCGTCATCATTGTCATCTGAATCATCCTCAGGCTCGGTGTCACTCAAGGTAGCAGCAAGGGCCTTGCTTTTCTTAATTGTCTTGAGATAAGTTGGACATTCTTGTTTCATATGTCCAAAACCTTGACATTTGAAGCATTTTGGTTTGAAGGGAACAGTGTATTGACTGCCTTCCTTAGCATCCTTCTTTCCTCTGTCTTGGTTCTTGAACTGAGACGAACTGGACTACTTACGGTCTTTATCAAATCCCTTTGCATTGGCATTCTTCATGAACTTTTTGAACTGCCTTGTGATATAGGATTTTATCTTAGAATCTTCATCATCAGAAGACTCATCAGTATCACTGCTTTTGGCCTTCAAAGCCATGCTCTTGCTCTTGCTTGATTTCCCTATCCTTGTCAAACCCAATTCATAGGTTTGCAAGTTGCCAACCAACTCTATCAAAGGAATTTTGTCAATATCCTTCGATTCCTCAATAGCGGTGATCTTGACATGAAATCTCTCAGGCAGAGATTCGAGCACCTCCTTTACAACCTTGGGTTCGAGAATGGTTACATCAAGATTAAAGGCAGAGTTCACTATGTCCTTCAGCTTGGCATAGAACTCATCAAACGACTTATCCTCCTCCATCTTAATCTCTTCAAAGCTTGTAGTAAGCCTTTGAAGTTTTGAATCCTTGACAGCCTTAGTCCCCTTCATAGGTTGTTTGGAGGATAGACCATGCTTCCTTAGTAGTTTCAGTGGAGGATATCTTCTTGAACTCCTCATTGGTGATTACACTGAATAAAGCATTCAATGCTTTGCTGTTGAAGTTTGCCACTTTGATCTTAGCATCATCCCAATCATTCGGCGCTTCCTTTGGCTTGGTCCAGCTTATCTCCATAGCTTGCCACACTTTCTCATCTAAGGACTGCAAAAAAGCTCTCACACGTACTTTCCAGTATGCATAGTTAGTCCATCAAATAAAGGAGATATAATAAATGACTGTCCTCTATCCATGACAAACAGGGGTCAATGGATCACACAGCAAAGATTAACCCTAATCAGTTTGTGCCCGCTTTGATACCACTTGATAGGCCAATAATGTATTGACCCCTTTGGTAACTTAATCAATTAATTTAGCCAAGTGAAATTAATTAGATTCAATTACATGCAATAAGTGTGGTAGCACAAAAAAAATCACCAACTAAGTTAAATGCATCGGAAAATAAATTTGACATGGTGATTTGTTTACGAATGGGGAAAACCACCGAGGCAAAACCCCACCGGGTGAAATTAAGGTCACCACTCCCGAGAATCCACTATTATCAAAACAAGTAGTTACAAGTAAAGGAATCCCAGTACCTTATACCAACCTACAGTTGAACCTTTACCCCAATACACAATTGGACTGGTAATGTAGTGACAATCTCTCCTTTCAATGCATGGCTTCAAGTACGTGACTAACCAATTGATGCACGGATCCCAGTACGTAACTAACACACCAACTTGAGAAAGATGTTGGCTACTGAAAGTTCAAATAGCATATAAAACACTATGAATGTTTAGACCCCCACTTTACAAGTTATCAATTCAAGCTTAATATCAAATAATTAATGTACAGAATATGAACATAAGTAAAACACAGAATTGATAAACAATCTAAACCAAATAAAATCACATCCACAGCAGAAATTAAATGGCAAAGATTAAGGGAAGAGAAATGCAAACACAAGGACAACACAACGATGTGTTATCGAAGAGGAAACCGAAGCCCTCGGCGTAAAACCTCTCTGCCGCCCTCCAAGCGGTCAATAATCCACTAGAAAATGTAGTTGGGATACATGAACAGTAATAGACCCTCCAAGCCTAATCTAACAAGTGTACCTAAGCCCTCCAAGCTTCTTGCTCCAACGAGGTTGCGCCGAACTTTTGTCTTTTCTAGCTTACCGGATTCCGCTACTTGACCATAGCATCAACCAATATGAAATTGGTCCCTTCTTAACTGTTTCCCAAAGCACCAAAAAGCCTTCTCACATATATGGGTATGGTGAGAAAATGATTTGGCTAAGAACCTCTCAAGGATTTAACAATGGAGAGGAAAAGAGTAGAGGAATTTGGAGAATCAAAGATGAAGATTGTGGATGAGTTAATCTTGTTTTTCTCTAGGGTTTCTCTCTCAAAATTCTCTCTGGAAGCTCTCTACATTTCGTGGGTATAAGGGGTATTTATACTAGGGTGAGAATGGAATATGAAGAGTCAGGTTTTTCAAAACAGAGCTGGCTGGCGGCTTGGACTCGCGGCTTGACTGAGTCGCGAGTTCCAACCACGAGGTAACTGAACGGCCAGTCTGTACTTTTTGTCCTGTAGTGCTCCAACTAGCATGACGCTTCAACTTTTGGCATGCTTGGCAACTCTCTCACACACTACCCTTACATAATTCCCACATAAATACAGGGTTACTAATTGCAAAATTACAAGCAAATTTGGCACGAAATAAAGCCAAAAAGATGGTTGATTAAATTCAACCTTACAATCTCCCCCTTTGGCTATTCCGTGACAAAACCCTAAAACAAACTTTAGACTTAACATGTGAGTTGGGAACAGTTGAACATAACTCACTCACACCTAACTCTAAAAACTGTGTAGCTCTTGAAACATATGAACAAGTAACTCCTGAAACACAACAACACAATATGATCATTGTATGCAGAAAAACTTGTAATGCATATGATGCAAGCACAATGCGATCAAGCAAAATGGAGTTTAAGAAACACACAATGGCTTGACCAAACAAGCAATCACTATAAGATAGTGACCACAATGCCCATTCACACTTGGAATGAACATCCGGACATGCAAGCTAATAAGCTCAATGCAAAGTATCATTTGCATGTCCAACACTCAACCAATGCACAATACATGAAGTATATGCATTTAGGAATAAAATCCTACAAAAGGCACAAGAGTGATGTACTTAAAGAAAATGCATGACATTTAATAGTAAGTACTTAAGCTACAAAGCATGAGTTCAAAATATAAAGGCTGCATAAGCATGGTACAAACTATAGAAGCCTACACAACAAACCCTAAAAGCTTACAAAAGCAACATGGGTACAAATGTACCAAATACAAAACTGAATAACATCTTATAGAAAAAGATACCAATGTATCACAAGGTTTCACAAGTACTTAAAAACAAATCCACACTAGAGTTTATAAAAGTAACAAGCAAGTAAAAAGCTATAAACAGTGTATGCAGCAAAAATATGTTAGACTATCCAAAAGTATGTGTGAGTGTATATGCAGCAACTTCTTCTTCTTGAGAACACAACTCCCCCTATCAGTATGCACACCATTCTTGTGTTGTTCTCCCTCTTACTGTATGCTATCTCTCCCCCTTTTTGTCATGAATAGCTAAAAGTTTTCTTTGATCTTTTGCTGAATAGCATCCAACTGTGACTCAATGGTTGTGAGATGTATTTGAACTTGGTTATTGATGGAGTAGATAAGCCGTTCTAAACCGGAAATCCGTTGAGACATATTCTCAATCAAAAACATCAACCTGTTAGCTTGAGAAGTAGGAGGTGCAAGTTGAGTGTTAGATGTTGGCATCTCAAACGGAATAGGGGAAACAATCTTGGTATGTGTAGGTGTAGCTGAGTCATGACCTGATGGAGTGGCATGGGTGAATGCTTCACTCTTAGGTGTTTTAGAAGAGTGACTCTTACTTGCTTGGAAAGTTCCCATGGATATTGGTCGAGGACGAGGCACAATTTTTCCATCTATCAGTGGACTGACACCTTCACTTAGCATGATCTTCATGATGAGGCTACAAAAAGGAATACTCGTTCGGGTTGCTGATCTAGCTGCTGCTTTCCCAATAGTCTGAAATATGTGGGTACATATGTCAATCGGAACTTCGGTAATGAGATCACATAGAAATTGTGCTCTTCCAAGATTGATGAAAGCAGTGTTCGACAATGGGTAGAGGTTGGAAAACATGATCAGTTTTAGAGTTGTCAGTTCAGGCGTAAACTGTGCAGTGCCTATAGATGAACCTTTGCTTCTAACTTCATGATTAGATCCAAGAACTTGAAGAATTTCTTGTAACTTAGGCTCTCTATCATCATATGGAGTGAGATCCACATTTTCTGGTCTGGTGATGTGGAGAACCTTTGCAATGTAGTCTGCATTGATGGAGAATTCTTTTCCTCTTACCCAACATTTCAACTCTACTCCGGTGTATCTGGCATTAGAGTAGAATTCTTTAACTAATTCATCAATCGGGTCCACGAAATTCCCGAACAAATCAGCCCAATCTCTTGCTTCAAAGATCCCAGGGATAAACGTTGTTCCCAAGGTATCAAATTTTACTACACGTTTCACAATGGTATGAGCATCTATAAATATGTCTGAGTAAGTCTGTGAGTCCACAGGAGTCCTAAATCTCTCATTGTTTGAGTCTTGAGATGACTGAGTCGAGCGATGAGTCCACTTAGCAACAGGGGATGGATCATCAATTGCAATCTCCTTTCCTTTAGAGGAACAACGTGACCTCTGCAAAAGGTAAGACACACAGCAGAGAACCAAGTGCGGCACCACCAGATATAAACATCAACTTGATTAGACTCAGATTAAAACAAATGAATTTCAGAGAGAAATTTCACTCAATCAATCACAGAACATGACTCAAGTCAGCAACAAGTAAACATAAGCCACATTGATGCATTGTGTATTTAAGAAAGTAAAGATGTCCAAAAATGTTGATTGATCAAGAATAATTTAGAACAAATTAATCAATGGACATCACACAGTCACAAATAACTGTCATTGTGACACTCTATCATGAACATGATATGTATAGAGCAACACAGTCAAGAAGCACAACTCAGAACACAACCATCATAAAAAAAATTTGAGAAAAAAATCTAACAAACAATATCACCAATCACTCAATCACACTCACTCAACAATATAAACCAACTCATGTTCGAATCATAATATATCTCAAAAATCAAATCTCAAAAATAACTCATAGATCAAGAAGACGAAGTCATAATCATGAAATATGAAGTGAGAAAGAGAAAGCCCATACCTTTTCCTTGAAGATTTGAGATTGAACTGATGTAAAAATGGAGGTTTTTGAGAGTGACACGGTGAGTTTGAGAGAGGTTTGAAATGGGGAAAACAATGAACAGTCACAAAAATTCGAGGGAAAACCTAAAAGGTTTTAAAAACTGACTTTAAAACGCAAAACACGTGTTTTTCGCGACTGAGTCAAGTCGCCAGGGTAAGCCGCGGAACACTTTGAAAACAAGATTCTTAAAAAATTTTCTAAGTGTTTTTCGCGATTGGAAGGTCTACCCACGAGAGAGTCGTGAGGTGAGCCGCGAAAATCTCTGTGTACCCCTCGCGACTGGACCTTCCACCCCCGAACAAGTCGCCACACTGAGCCGCGAAAATCATAAAAACCCAAATTTTGAAAAATATTCTAAGTATTTTTCGTGACTAGGGCATTTACCTGCCAGTGAGTCGCGAAAAATCTCTGTATGGACTCACGACTGGGTCAACCCGCGACTGAGTCGCCAAAACAGGGCAACACTGTTTTTGAAATTTTGACAAATTTTAGTAAAAACAAAGTACTTTCCAAAAACAACTAAACACTTAAAAATCTTTTTGTGTTTGATCAACAAAGATTGAGCAAGTAAAAACACATTTAATCAAGTACAATCACACAAATGAATATGACATTAATTGAACATAGACTTGTGTGATGTGTGTGGATATCATCAATGAGATAGTCCTTAGTCTAATGTGAAGCTTCAATGATCAATTCAACCAAGACATATACAACTAGCACTAGATAATGCGACCCATCTCAATTATAGAAATATGCATATATGACCTCCCACATAAACTTGAATACCATATCTTTGAAGCTTTTCATTTGGCTCCATATTCAACATATCATTTGATCTTTTTGAAACAACACATCTCATTGTGAGATTGATGCATGAAATTTTTGATATTTCACTTTGATGAGATAGCCTTTGGCTTTTTGGGCATCATACAATTTTATTTTTAGTCGCTTTCCCTTTTTCCTAGTCAAATACTAGTATGTGCGACAGGCTTTTGTAGCTCTATATCTCTTTTTATTTGGAGATTTACATTTGGTGAGCTCTTAAAGCAAAAACAATAAATAAACGAGTGGGAAGATATATAGGCACAAGTCTATGCATGTCTCAAGATCAACAAAACCATTCACTAATCATTCATGACAAGTTTGAAGATCTATTTACAACAGTCACATAGATGTCAAGATTTCTCCCACAATGGTATGAGTGCATAGGGAACAAGCTATGCTTGTAGATGCACAAGGCCATTAGTACAAAGGTACAAGGCAAAACATGTTTTAAGACAACACTCAACAAAATCGATCAAACTTTTTGGATTTTCTACTTTTTATGTGTTTTTGGATTTTTGACACAAAAACAAGAGAAGATTGATCAAAAACAGCAAAGTAAAAACATTTAAAGCAAAAGCAAACAAACAACCAATTTTCAACTCGAACTAACAACAAGCATACAACCAAACATAGTCACACAACATAGGAAGTATTAATGCATGGACATGTTGTAATGCTTATGCATGAGTACCCTTCTTCACCCACACGTCACGTGCGTTTGGGGTGATTTCCTTATAGGATCGGGTACGAGAGTTAGGACTTTCAAAACTTCTAGTGAAGCTTTCCAAGCATGTGGTGAATGCACCGATCAACTTCATCACGTCCATCATTCCGGGATCACCATTTTGACTTCTTGGTTGCTCACCACCCCAATACCTCTTGTCACTTCTTGGTCCTCGTGACCGTGGAGCGCTTGCATTGTTCAATGCTCTCAGCTTATGACAGTTGGGTCTGGTATGTCCTTGCACTTCGCAATGATGACAAAAATGATTCTTTCTAGGACCCCATTGTGACCTTGGAAGTGATCTTCCTTTAGCCTCACGTTTGGCTTCTGATTGATTACGAGACTTATTTAACACCCGTTGATCAGCCACATTTTTCTTCTTTTCAACCTTAACTTTCTCAGGAATAGACTCTTCTACAACTGGCTCTTTGGTCTTCACAAACTTCACTTCTTTGATGACATTGGCCGATGAGCTACTCCCTTCGGTATATCCCAACCCGGACTTGTCTGAGAAATGTTTTTGAGATGAAATAACATCATCTAGCTTCTTGGTGGAGACCCTCTCTATCTTGGCATTAGCTTGCACTACCTCTAGCTCAAGAAATCTCACTTTTGTATAAGCTTCTAACAACTCACCATTCAGTGTCTCTATCTCACATTTGGCCTTCTTATAGCGAATTAGGAGACTTTTATAGTCCTTCTCTGCCTTCTTCTTCTTCTTCACAGCTGCCTTGGCCACCCTTGTATACTCTCCTGACTTCTCAAGGAGTGAGTTGTAATTCTCTTGAAGACTGGCTGTGTTTTCATCTTCTTTAGCATCTGATTCTTCAACAACTCCTATTGACTCTTCATCACTATGTTCTCCAAGCTCTTGTACAAGCAAATTCAAATCATCCGAAGACTCAACTTGAGTAATAGTCATAAAAGCGGAGTAATTACCTTCTCCATCACAGCTTTCCTCAAAATCAGAATTGGATGAATTCGAGTCACTAAGAGTCGTGGCATACACCTTGCCCTTCGATTTCAAATAATTAGGACATTCTTTCTTAAAGTGTCCATGCCTGTTGCACTCGAAACAAGTGATTCCTTGTGTAGATTGGGATTCCTTTCCATCTTTCTTTTTGAATTCATTTTTCTCCCTTCCTGAACTTTGGAATTTCCCTTTATCACCAAATTTTCCATTGTTCTTGAATTTCAAGAATTTTCGGAAATTTTTCACAAGGTATGCAACATCTTTGTCAACCACATCCTCATCCGATGAGTCATGGGCTTCCTCCCTTTCATTAATGGTCTTAAGAGCAAGAGATTTGCTCTTCCTTTGTGTGGGCAGCGACAATTCATAAGTCTTAAGAGACCCAATCAGTTCTTGAACTTTTATATCGTCAAGGTCTTTACTCTCTTCAATCGCTGTCACTTTGGCACGAAAGCTTTCTGGCAATGACCGAAGGATCTTCCTTACGATCTTGGAATCCTCCGTTTTCTCCCCCAAATTGAACTTGCCGACAACCACCTCATTCAGCTTGCTATAGAAAGAGTCAAAAGACTCGTCCTCACTCATTTTGAGCTCCTCAAATCGAGTGGTCAGCATCTGCAGCTTGGTGTCTTTTACTTTCTTCGTGCCTTCGTAGATGGTCTCCAATATCTCCCACACCTCCTTGGCAACAGTGATGTGAGAAATCCTGTGAAACTCATCTGGAGAAAGACCACAGAAAATTGCATTCAAAGCTTTACTATTAACATTGGCTGCCGCAAGGGCTGCTTTATCCCAAGTGGATTTTGCGGCCTCCGGCCTAGTCCAACCTACTTCTACGGCATCCCAAACAGTATCATCAATTGAACACAAGAAAGCCCTCATCCGGACTTTCCAAAAAGCATAGTTGTTACCATCAAAAAATGGTGGAACATTCAAAGATTGAGACTGGTCCATCTCAATACGGGGTCAAGGATCGTACTAAGGTATTTAAACCACAAAAAGTTCACCCGCTCTGATACCAATTGAAAGTTCAAATAGTGTATAAAACACTATGAACGTTTAGACCCCCACTTTACAAGTTATCAATTTAAGCTTAATATCAAACAATTAATGTGCGGAATATGAACATAAGCAAAACACAGAATTGATAAACAATCTAAACCAAATAAAATCACATCCACAGCAGAAATTAAATGGCAAAGATTAAGCGAAGAGAGATGCAAACACAAGGATAACACAATGATGTGTTATCGAAGAGGAAACCGAAGCTCTCGGCGTAAAACCTCTCTGCCGCCCTCCAAGCGGTCAGTAATCCACTAGAAAATGTAGTTGGGATACATGAACAGCAATAGACCCTCCAAGCCTAATCTATCCAGTGTACCTAAGCCCTCCAAGCTTCTTGCTCCAACGAGGTTGCGCCGAACCTTTGTCTTTTCTAGCTTACCGGATTCTGCTACTTGACCATAGCATCCACCAATATGAAATTGGTCCCTTCTTAACTGCTTCCCAAAGCACCAAAAAGCCTTCTCACGTATATGGGTATAGTGAGAAAAGGATTTGGCTAAGACCTCTCAAGGATTTAACAATGGAGAGGAAGAGAGTAGAGGAATTTGGAGAATCAAAGATGAAGATTGTGGATGAGTCAATCTTGTTTTTCTCTAGGGTTTCTCTCTCAAAATTATCTTTGGAAGCTCTCTACATTTCGTGGGTATAAAGGGTATTTATACTAGGGTGAGAATGGAATGTGAAGAGTCAAGTTTTTCAAAACAGAGCTGGCTGGCGGCTTGGACTCGCAGCTTGACTGAGTCGCGAGTTCCAACTGCGAGGTAACTGAATGGTCAGTCTGTACTTTTTGTCCTGTAGTGCTCCAGCTGGCATGACGCTTCGACTTCTGGCATGCTTGGCATGTGTGCAACTTCTGGCAGCTTCTAAGCCGCGAGATCCAGTCGCGAGACCTTGCTTCTTTGCACAATCTTGAGCATTTCTTCACACTCTCTCACACACTACCCTTACATAATTCCCACCAAAATACAGGGTTACTAATTGCTAAAATACAAGCAAATTTGGCACGGAATAAAGCCAACACGATGAAGATCAAGAAGCTCCTTGGTTACAAAACCCTTGGCGCACAAACGCAGTAGCTTCTACAAAGAAAGATGAACTAGGGCAAATTGTCTCCGGTCACAATTTGAGTGAATAATCACTTTGCATCAAGTTGCATCACCTTAGACGGCCCTTAAAATAATCCTTATATATGTCTAGGGTTGTGAGAAAAGAAACCCTACACAAATAGCTTGGATATGTGTGAAAAACAGATCTGGAAATCCGAATTTCGTAATTCTCGATAGATACAGCTTCTGTCGAAAGCTGTCGAGAATCACATATTAAATCTCAATAGATACATCTGCCGAGTTATTTGTCGAGTTTTAATGAACAACACTTCTTCACTTATTTCTTGGACAGACTTGCATGGCTTCAATACTAGACTTGAACTCTTGTTCCTTGAAGTATTAAACACATCCTAGATCTACCCAATTACAAGTAAAGTACGTTTTGTCAAAGGATTAGCCAATTCTATATGACATATGTTCTAACAAGTTCTACATATGTCCTAACAAGTACCAATGGTGGAGAAAAACAAAGGTTGCTTAGGTACGCAATGGAGACTTCTTTTGCAGAGACCCCACAAATTAAGGTTATAATGCAAAGACATTGATGAAAATATTGTACTCTAGTTTTCCATGGAATAGCGTTTTTGTTTTTTTCATTCCTGATGCTTGGTATAATTGTTTACAGTTGACTTTAAGCCTATAATCGCGGATAATTACTAGCGCACACTATAATATACACATAATCCTCACAAGTCACAATTTATAAGTAAATTGTAACTTCAAATCATGATTTTAAGTCACAATTTACTTGTAAATTATGAACTGTGTACTATGTGTGCACTAGAATGTGTGTAATAGATACCACTCATCCACAATTACGTTAACTAAAATTTTCGTTGCATTGTAGATCCCATCATGCCCAAATAACCTCCTTTAGGCATGATGGCATGCCCGTGGCAGCCCATCGTGCATGCGGCCAAGGCCATGGCATGCCCATGTGTATGTTGGCATGCTCCAAATAACCTCCTTTGGGATACTTACTAGTGTAATACAATATAAAAGTTTTTTGAGTTTTTATTGACTTATTCTAATTTTGTCACATAAATTGAAAACCCACATTTTTACATGCTAGGATTAGAGTACATGTTATTAAATTTGGTTTTATAAGTACAAGTGGTGCCAAATTTGTTAGTTTAAACAAATTAGAACTTAAAGTAACTTAACAAGTGAATAATTTTTGATTAGATTTGATTTGATTTTCTCTAAAAATATTCTAATTGAATTGCATATGTTCTTTTCTATAACTTCTCTAATTGACTCTTTTTTTTATCAATAATGATTTAACTTTTCCTTGCATTACACATGTTTTTGATTTATGATATATAATTCAGAAGTCCTAATATAAAATGAGAAAAATAAAATAATTTTTACGAAGTCATGAAAAGTTTCCACTTGATTTATGTCCAAAAATGACAAAATTAGGGTTGTACTTACCCTTAGATTATACGAGCTAAACATTCCGCTAAAAATTTGGACAATACTATGTGATGCCCCAAAAATTATTACTTTTTATTTGATATCCAAAAATTTTGGAATTTTTGAGTAGTTAGGTATATTATTAATTTTTTAAAAGGAAAAATAAAATATTTTTTTAATTGACTTCAAATATAAGATAAATGAATAATGCTAGAGATACAAACTTTTTTTACATAAAATTTTACAAACTACTGATATGGTGGGTAGTTATTGGTTAATGAAAAAATGATGTTAATGGTGAGTCTAAATGAAAATCAATAAGAAGTTGACCACATCAAATGTTTGTAAAAATATTGTAAAATAGTCAGTGACTCTCAAGATAAATTAGTCTACAATCCTTAAATGAGAAGTTTGGAAGTCAAGTTACATTGCGGCAAGGTGGAGGGCATTTTATGTGTTCCTAGTTATTTATCAGTCTCTACAAAGTAAATGTTATTTGGTGATTAATTAATTATCTTATTTATATTTCCAAATGCCCGTTTGGCGTATTTCCTGACAAAGCTAGAAAAATTTCCCAACATATGGAATTAATATTGTGATGAAACAAAAATAAGCCACAACATGAGTACAACCAAGAAAATAAAATTACCAAAAAAAAGGAAAAGAAATACAACTACATACCCAAATAAACCGCATTAAAAGTAACAAAAGGGCTCATAACCTGGCATACCCAAATAAACCACAGATTAAAACATCCTTGATTAAAACCTCTACTACTCCTCTTAGTGCAAGGGATTAAGTAGTAGAGTTCATACAGTCACTTAGTCAATGTATGATGTAGGACATGATTTAATATTTAATATTTGTAATTATTTAATTTTAGTATTTTTATGTAATTTTTATTATTATTTTAGGTTTAGGTGATTTATTTCCTTGTTTTAGGTGTTTTTAATGTTTCTTAGTAAAATTTATAAGTTTTTGTAGCCGCCTTAGGGTTTACTAGCCGCCTTAGGTTTATAGAAGAAAAACTTGAAATAAAAATTGTGGAAGAGAATGATGAAGACCCTATTATAGAGAAATATCTTGAAGTCGAGATAGCAGAGACAATTGAAGAGGAAATTGTCAAGGAGTTCGACAAAATTGAATCATGTGATTGTCAATATTAAGATCCTTTTATTTTGGTGGTAAGTGATACACCAACTTTTATTGATTTTATTGGGGTTGATAGATTTGATTCAATTGTTAGTTCTTATTTGGTAAATCTCTACAATTATATGAACACCAAGGAAAAATAAATTCAAGTTGATTTGTTTATCCCATTGATGAGTTGCAAGTATGGAAAGAAGATCAAGGGGCTCAAGAATTCAAAGTATTTGTTTATTTGGAACAGAAGATTTCATATTTCAAAGATGAACTCGAGGACAAGTTTGTTTTAAGTGAAGGGGTCTGATGTAGGTCACGGTTTAATATCTAATTTTTGTAAATATTTAATTTTAGTA